>JARJUA010000264.1:0-32170 GCA_030787035.1 Aschersonia sp. MBC 877
CGCCGACTGACGAGGTCTTTTGGGAATTGTTTCCCAGGTGGTCAAGGTGGAACACTGGCAAGAAGCAGAGGCCGAAATTTTTGGAGATGGTGACTCGAATGGACTCAAAAACAGAGACCTGGAAACTTTATCAGTTTGACAGTCATCGGCTAGCGCCACAAGACGAGAGCTTGCGCTTTCGGTACTTTCTTTACCTTTATCTGCGGGTGGGGGAGGGGCAGAAAACTCCCTCGACTAGCCCCGAAGTGAAGTCGCACTGCCGCGGGCGGTCAGCAGCTGCGTGAAACCCAATTGTCGACACGAAACGGAGTAAATGACGACGCATGCATCGCCTGGCTGCAGGCGTCAGGGCAGCAGACCATGGTTCACTTACCAGACACAGAATACGTCAGAGTCAAGCAGCACCCTCAACCCAAATCACCGTGAAATGCAGATACTGGCCACCGTGCCGTGTTCTTCGGTGACGCTGCTCTGGTGAAACAAGCACCGACGTCTTCGTCTCGTCTGATGCCCTCGCCGCAGAGGCACTCCCCACGGGTGCCGAGAAAGATTTGGCTGGCTAGCTCGGGCGGGATTGGAAATGGGAAACGTAATAGAGTCGGATGAGAACCCAGTGCACCATGCGTTGGAGGGAACGCGGGTCTGGACGTGCATTTTGTATCCAAACTGTCGACCCGCATGGTGAGCAGCATGGCCGAATTGCCGGTCAGTCGAACCAGCCTCCCCCCCCCTCCCCCACCGCGACAAATATGAGCAAACAGCCAGACCTCAATTGCTACATTGCCATCGGCTGAGGCCTGATGCAGCTTGGTGATCTTTGTCATTTATTTTGATTGCCGAGCTTTTTGGAGGGGTGAAAATGGCGCAGAGGGTGTGATTCGGGTCAAGGGTTCTTGGACGAGAAGATGCCCTTGGTGTGAGAGCGCGCAGGTCTATGGATCTTCGAGAGGATAGAGGTTCAAGATCTAGAGTAATGCACACTATGAAAGAACAAAGGAAAGCTCCTAGTTTTGCGTTAGCACCAGTGCCACGCATGACGCATCTTTTGGACAGGTCAAAGTATCCCCTGGACGTGACAGTTGGTCGCCCTCGAGCTCGACACCCAACACTCGGCCGCCCTCTTCTCTCGTTCTTCGGCCCTCGGCCACACGGCCGAATATGCCAAGGCGCTACTAATTCTCACGTAGGCTTGTAGACGTAGATCATGGATTGAGTCATCCGCTTTCTGGTCGAATTTACTTCGATTACGCAGTATGAAACGCCAAACACTCGAAAACATACAGAAACCCATTCTTTACCGAGCCCGTCATAAAAACCAATCGCCTTTCGTCACTCAAATCGCGAGTCCCTGTCGCGTGCCAATCGAGAGAAGATATCAAGCACCCAGGTTGAGGCCTGGGGGGAGAAAAAGCCCATGCCCTCGATCCAGTGCCAACCTCCGGCGTACTTCCAACATAAATCCGTACATACGATTTGCGACACAACCCACAAATTGAACGCCCTGTGTTGTTGTTTCTTGTTGTTTGTTGTCGTAGCTGTCGCCGTTTGTCTCGTGGCGGCTCGCGAAAGATGTTGTCCAACATATCCAAAGCGAAATAAGGATATCAATTACGAGTGGCGAGAACTGACAAGACAATTAGCAAATGATCCCTTGAGCAACACCACCGAGAGTCCTTTTAATCTTATTTCTCTTACCTGAAGGGATGATGATGATCAGCAAAAGAATGATGATGCCTGCAATGATGCACATGCGCATCTTCATGTCCTTCCACCACATAGCCTTGCGCACTCTGTTGGCTCCGCGACGAAAGCCTTGTGCCGAGACAGCGAGGTTGTCTGTCTTGTCTTGTAGGGCGTCAAGCCGTTCGCCTCGCTGCGAGACCTTGTTGATATTGTCACGCATGATACCGACGGTGTCATCGATACGCTAGAGAGCCCTCAAGTTAGCCACATTGATCTGAAGTCGATGCACGTCCCTGATAAGTTGGAAACATGGCCCGATGGTTGCGCCAAGCTTGCAGAGTGATGGATGGATCTGCGCGAACGACAAAAGAAAAGCTTTGACT
This sequence comes from Aschersonia sp. MBC 877, assembly GCA_030787035.1. Lineage (NCBI taxonomy): Eukaryota > Fungi > Ascomycota > Sordariomycetes > Hypocreales > Clavicipitaceae > Aschersonia > Aschersonia sp. MBC 877. The sequence goes on from JARJUA010000264.1 coordinate 2,067, forward strand.
GAAAAAGCCCGACCGATCCCAAAGTTGCCGCTCTACGCTCGCGAAGAAGACGAACAGCGCAAAGTCGACGACTGCTTGTTCTTCATCATGCTCTGTTCAATCCAACTTTGGGCGCGCAGCTATGGAACTGTTTGTTGTCCTTGCCGAGGCAGCCTTCGGAACGATTGCGAGAGCAACCGTGCCGATGCATGGAGAGCAGCTTCCCTTGGTACCCATGACCTGATTCCGGCCAGCAAGCTTGGCGCATACCGCTCATTGATGCAGTATCGAGTTCAGTATTACTCACCCCCTGAATAGCCTTGGTTCGATCGTTGCCAGCGCCTGCGCCCGCGGCTTGGTGCGCTTCGTCGGCTGGGTGAGGGTCGTACGGACCTTGGTGGGACATTTTGACGGCTGAAGGATCTCCTGAGGAAGCTTGGAAATGGGCGACGGTCGGCGAAACGAGCCGACAAAGAAAACGATGGTTGGAACGGTAGGATCGAGAGCTGATATGCTGTGCAGATGCGTTTACGGTCGATGAGGGGATATGATGCAGGAAGGCAAATGGTCACAGAGCGATTCGGGCAGGAAGGAAAGAAGGACACGACGGTTTTGCGTGGCCGGAGGAGGCAAGACAACGCCAGCCCCCTTCCGAGAATAGCCAAAATCCCCACACTGTGTGGCCCAGCCTCAGTGAGTGAGTGGCGCCCCGACAAGGAGCTGACGCCAGCAATGCGGAGGCTGCGGAACCCACCAGTCCCGGAATCTCTACATGCACAAAGCCTGTCTTTGATCAAAGACGTGGCGACGCCGACATCATAACGGTGATGCCGTACCATGACAATAGAGCACACACAGGTGAATTTGCTATCCCCAAGGCCGCCACTACATGGCCTGACTTGATAGGCCCAGCTTCCTGCTTCACATCTTTCATCTCGTACCGTGCGTGATTTCGGAAGAGATTGCAAGGTTTCTCTTCCTTTCCTCATCGCCGGAAAGCAAGGGAGCAGCAGGGGACTGACACGGGGGGCACGGGGTGTTGCTGGTGCGGCATGTGTCTCGAAAACGTCTGGCCCGACAACCTCGCGAGTCACGTAATCGATCACGTGAGCGCTTCACAGCCTCCAATGTGGACCTGCGATTCGATATCGACGCGGTTCTTGCTCGCATTGATTGATTCGGGCTCATCGACCCAGAGGTTTGTTGAATATAAATGCATTTCTTTGACCCCGATCAATCTGCGATTCTGTCGCTGCTTATGCCCCTGTGTCAAGTTTGGCGATGCCTGCGTTTGTGCTTTGTGGCACAGTTGCTGACTGATTGGTGGAGAATGGCTGTGCTGGTGTTCGCCGAAGAAGGCTCTTGCTCTTCCTTAGTCATGTGTAGATCCTCCAGTCGAGGAGTGTGTTCCACGTGGTGACTGCGGTGAAGAAGCCTTTCTTCGTCAAGGTCAGTCTGGCAATCGCGTTTTCGCAGCCAAGCCACGATCACGATCGTTCGCTCATGACCAAGGAACGCGACTAGCAGCGCACGCGAGGTCCACCACTGGTTGTCCTCGGAAAGGAGACAGGCAGGCGTTGGTTGGCACCATGAAAAATAGAGCATACATTAACAAGTACGGAGTACTCCGTACAAATGTCAGTAGCTATTGTGCTCCAGACAATCAGCACCAGTGGAAGCCGTTGCTGGGATGAATGGGGGTCGGAGGTGCTGTTGCTGCAGGGGCGCCCCACACCTTCGTTGGTTCTCGCGGGCAGAAGTCGCGACTTCATTTTGTGTGCCACGGCTGTCCCGCTTTGCATGAGTGATGAGGACGGAAGGCCGTCTACCTCGGGTTCTCTGCCTCCACCCCTTCCCCGAACAGGTCTCGCGGTGATTCTGTCGGCTGGGCGGGGGAAGATAGAAGGCTCTTTACCGAGTATTTAAAGTACTTAAAGTAAGTAGGATGGTGGCGCTTCAACAAGGACGAGCTGGACCAGTTTGGAACCAACCACAAGCCGGACTGCTGGCGCGAACCAACCACGGCTAGTGCCCGGGTCATTCGGTGAAACTCATCTGCGCTGACCCGCCTGGCATCTTCGGGAAGGGAGTTGTGAGAGCAATAAGTATTGCCATCGGCCAAGCGATGCGAGGTATCTCGCATTGATGGGCTGTTATCAAGAGACCCAATCCAAGACAGTCTTCCGCCATGTACGGGCCATGTTATAGTATCCCTCAGTAATAGAACGACGACCGTCCCGCACTTAAATGGGCCATCCGCGTCCTTGCCTTTTCTCGCCTGCATGTCTGCTGCTGCTTGCTGCTGTGTTGCGCCTTCCGTGTAGCCGCTTGAGTTCAAAGCTCGATACGATTCTCGTTTCTCCTCGCTGCCGCCCGCGCCAATTTTGCTTCCAAGACTCTAAGCGTGCCGCGTCCGCTCTTTCTTGGATATTCCTTGACTTCGCCTCGTTCCGAGCATTAGGCTCTTGGTCTTTATGTTTTTCATCCTCAGTGAAACGCTGCAAAGGCACTCGATAGCAAGTCATCCGGATCCCCCACAAACGCTTGAATGACCAGGCTCATAGGAGTCTTTTGAATGCCAGCCTGCTTTCTCCTTTTCTGCAGCAATCCATTGGCCAACAACAAACTAAACATCGAATCCCCTCGCGCTACTGGATCGTCGCTCCACCCACACAGGCTGCGAATACGACTCCATTACGAAGTGCGCCCCCCCCGCGTCGGCTTGACAGAGCTCAGCTCAAGTCAGATCGAGCTGGATGCCCCAGTCGCCATTTTTTGGGGCAAAGTTTTGTTCCTCGGTTCCCGGAGACTGCCCAACTCTTCCTTTCTCGCATTTCAGTTGAATTATCAATGCATATCACGACTGCATAGAAGTGGTTCAAGGTCAATGGACGGTCCAGCTCTTCGTCATCGTTGAAGATCAAGCTCTCTCAGGACCTTGTTGTCCCGGACCAGCTCTGGCTTATTAGCGCCGAAATGTGGCTCTCGTCGCCGCTGTTGCTGCTGGCCAGCTCTTTGGTTGCTGCCTATGATCTCGACCCCGATTCAAGCTGTGAGTCGACTGTCTGGTCACGACGCCGTTGCTCTCGGATCTGTTTTCTTTGCGGGCAAAGAAATGATTCTAGCAAAGAAAAGTGTAGGAGAAAGCGTTCACTAACGGCTCTTTTGCAGCATCAATCATCTCCGTGGCAAAGCAAATGACGGCAGATCTGATGACATTTTACAATGGTGACAAACCTGGAGGAACACCGGGCCTCCTCCCACCACCGTATTATTGTGAGTTGCAAGATGCAGGCCCGTCTCTGGACGATCGATGGAACGGCTGTCTCAGTACTGGCAGGTCAATATCGATTGACTGACTTCTTGAAGGGTGGGAGGCTGGTGCACTGATGGGCGCATTAATTGATTACTGGTATTATACGGGCGACGACCAGTACAACAAGTTGACTGAACAAGCTCTCCTTTTCCAAGTCGGCGACCACGACGATTACATGCCTCGCAATCAGACCTTGACGGAAGGCAACGACGACCAAGGCTTCTGGGGCTTGGCTGTTATGACGGCGGCCGAGTACAAGTTTCCCAACCCTCCTCCGGACAGGCCGCAATGGCTGGCGCTGGCGCAGGCAGTCTTCAACACCCAAGCCGCTCGGTGGGATACTCAACATTGTAATGGTGGCCTCCGGTGGCAGATCTTCAAGTGGAACCAAGGTTTTGATTACAAGAACTCCATATCGCAAGCCTGCTTCTTTGCGCTCGGCGCCAGGCTGGCCTTGTATACTGGAAACAACTCTTATGCTGAATGGGCAGACAGGACCTGGGACTGGATGACGGGCGTCGGCTTCATTGACCAGTACTGGCGTGTCATCGACGGTGCTCACATTGGCGACAACTGTACAACACACGTACCCTACCAATTCTCATACAACGCCGGAGGCTTTATTTTGGGGGCTGCGGCCATGTACAACCACACAGAGAAACCGATCTGGAAAGAACGGCTGGACAAGTTGCTCGATGCCTTCCAAGTTTTCTACACCGGACCTCAGAAGAATATCATGACGGAAGTCGCTTGCGAGTCTGTGGATCGCTGCGATCTCAACCAGCAATCGTTCAAGGCATACGTTAGCCGCTGGTTCGCCGCCATCACCAAATGGGCCCCTCACACCTACGATGTTGTGATGCCGAAACTTCGCACATCGGCCGTTGCGGCCGCCAAGCAATGCGTTGGAGGTGACAACAAACGTATGTGCGGACTCAAATGGTACCAGGGCAGCTATGACGGCACGAGCGGCGTGGGACAGCAGATGGCGGCCATGGAAGTAGTTCTCGCTTGCATGATCAAGGACCGGCCAGCTCCGGTGACCCACGACGGGGGAGGCATCAGCGTCGGTAGCCCAGGCTCAGGCGGCAACGATATCGGAAGAGACGAACCCGCCCCTCCCGACTACAAGCCCATCACAGCAGGCGACCGTGGTGGTGCAGCTATGCTGACGGCCGTGGTGCTCGTCTTGTTGATTTCAGGGATAGGATGGATCGTGTTTGATGAAATGTCAGACAAGACTGCGATACAGCAATTCCGTGGTCTCGGCAAATCTGCAATTGCCGGAGCTGCTGCCAGCGCCACCGCGGCGGCCGGCGTTGCCACAATAGCAGTTGCTGGTGTTCGACGCCGGACAAGGGGCGGCGACAAGTCCGTGATTGAGCGTTCCAGAGCAGGCGTTGGCAGCGCGAGCGAGGGCAGTCCCATTTCGACAGTCCGAGAGAAAAACCCAGCAACCGAGGAAGCGATCGTCAGGATCGGTCGCGTCCGGTCTGAGAGCGCCGGGACGCAGAGGAGACTGTCGAACATGCCGATAGGATGGCCTCGTCAGAACAACCACACAAGAAGCAGCCTCATGGATGACGTGACGATCGAGCCAGCGCCTCCACGATCAGCCTTTTGAGTGGCATGCATGTTTGATCTCTGATGTGAACAAGGTGAATAGGGAAGTTGAAAAGGGAGGGATGACTTGTATGGTAATGTGTTGGCGTTTGGTCTGAGAAGTCGGGGCAAGTTGGAAAGTATACATAAAAGGCTTTGTTTCATCGGGCACCAAGCGGTGCTTTCATTGTGGAAGGTTTTGGCAGCCCTCTGGCTATTTCTACGTTTCCTGGAAGCGGCAGCGCATGGACTACTATTGTTTCTAGTTGGGATTGGGATATGAGGGGCGCTCAGCTTGGAGTATTGTATATAGGATCAAAAGACCATGAAGATGCCCGGGAGATGTGATGGGATTGTTGAAGAAAAGGAGTCTGGGCGCCAGTCGCCCACGCGTGTAAGTCGGCGCCTCGTGCAGCCAGGCTCGGATTGGTCCGCATCGACGCCCTCACTGAGCGGATCTCATCACTTCCCGGCAAGTCTGACAAGTGACAATGTCCTCAGCACCCTTTTGAGCTTTCAAAAAGTCACAAATTCTTGGTTGACAAACGTATGGCTGGAGCGAATGTTTTCCGTCGAAGTTTCACATGGCACACCAATTCAAACTCAATTCATTGGTGGAGATGAAATGATGGGGAAACAGGCGGAGTTTCCCCAGCCGCAACGTTCCCACGCCAACAAACACCAGAACTCCTTGGGATGACAAGCAGGACGACCACGACATCATCGCACAGCGCCCGCGAACGCGCCGATCCACCACCGCGGCGTAAAAGCTGTGCCGCCTGCATCAAGGCCAAGCGGAGATGTGACTTGGCTCTCCCGGCTTGTCTGCGGTGCACGCAGCGCAGCATCTCATGTGATTATCCGCTGGCTCAGGGCGGTAGGCGGAGAAGGGACAGGACGACAAGACCAGATGGTCCTACTGCCGCGTCTGTGGTGCCGCCTATCGAGGACGTCTCGACGACGTGGCTGGCTGCAGACGACGACGGAAGTCATGATTTCCCGGCTGGTCTGGAGACGTGGTCGAGTCTACAGTTGGAGGACTGGCCTCTTGCTCTTGGCCTGGACACGGTGCAACAGCTGACCGTGGCGGCTCCCACCACTCACGACATGCACGTGGCCGAGGTGATTGCGCGGAGGCTACAATTCGCCATGGACGAGATCAAGGCGGCGCCGTCGCTGATGATCCTCGAGACGCAGACGCCGTGGTGTCACCCTCTCCTCTACAGCGACGACATGCCCGCAAGCATGCAAGACGCACACGCATCGTGTGCGCTCTATCTGGCCAGGAACAGAACGAACGCGCCCGTCATCTTCCGTGCCATCACCGCTCGCGCCAACTCACTGCTCGCCACGCCCCCGCCCACGACCCTTCCCCTCGTGCTTGCCCACACGCAAGCCCTTCTACTCTACCAGATGATTCGCCTCTTCGATGGGGACATATTAGCACGCACCTCGGCCGAGAGCATCATCCCGAAGCTCGAGGAGGCGGCCATGTGTCTGCTATCGTACGTGCGATTCGACCTGCCCCCTTCAGCGGGCTCATCCCCCTCAACAGAGGACCACCTACCGCTATCGCTTTACCCGCTGGCACCGACTAAAGCCTTCTGGAAGGACTGGATACTGCACGAGTCAGCACGCAGGACCGTCCTCTTCGCCTTCTTCTTCCTGCAAGCGTGGAGGCTTGTCACGGGCCAGCAAGGCCTCCTATGCGACGGCAGGCTCGGCCTGTGCCACTCATGGACGGCGTCGAGGCATCTGTGGACGGCGGGCTCGGCAGTTCAATTCGCCCAGGCGTGGAAAAACAAGAGGCACTTTGTCGTGACAGACGCGGCGTTTGACGAGATGCTGACGGAGGCAGCGGCGGATGATGTTGATCGATTCGGGAGGATGTGGATCACGACGCTGCTGGGGGTGGAGGAGGCGGAGGGGTGGTTTGCAAGCAGAGGCGGGGATCTGCGTGCCTTTTGAACAACGGCTCGTCTCTTGTAGCTGTAGCAATAGCTGAACTCAGGGCCAAGCATAGCATCGTCGTGACTCGAGAGGACAAGGTTCGTTCGTCTCCCTTGAGATTTTGTGTGCGGGCGACTCTCGGGTAAGGCGACTAGTCCATGGACCCACGGAGCCTTGCTCCTTCCGTCCAATCCCAGCCTCTCATCTTATCACTCACTACCTTGTACATAAAGTGCATGTGCATGGATGTGAGCACAAGCACAAAGTGAACATCATCGCAAGCGGTGCTGGGAACTTTACATGTCCTCTGTTCGCAGACGTCGGTGTGCTCCCGTGCCTCACATGGTTGACCAGAGACACGAACATCATCATTGACACGATTCAGGAGTCATGCCATCCAATAGACTCAACACGGGCTCGCCCAGCCTCGAGCCGAAAGAGAGCGCCGGATTGCTCTCGCCCACGGCCTACGACGACGACGCATCCTCGATCCATTCACGCAGCGACCAGGACACCGACAGCGACGATGACGAGTTGCAGCTGCGCGCGCGCAACAGCCGCGAGCTCCGCGCCGCCGATGCCACCGTGCTCATGGACGAAGACGAACTGCATGACCTCGTCACCACGTCGAGGAAGAAGCAGCAGCAGCAGGGTCCCGGCTTGTCCGTGCCCAATCCCCTCAACGTGTTTGGCCGGCGTTCAGGGCCGGGCGCCTCGACCGAGCATCTCATGCCGGCGGAGAAGGAGAAGGAGAGGAACAAGTCCAGACGCAGCCGGAGGAAGGAGAGGCGTCACTCGCGGCACGGCGAAGACGGCCAGCTGATGATGCAGGAGCTGGAAGAGGGCGACGCCGTCAAATACGACTCGGACCGTCACCGTCGTCGGCGCAGAAGCCGTCTTGGTCTCGCGCCGCCTCGCACCACCAGAAGACAATGCGGCGGCGGCAGGGACTGGCGGAGATGGGCCTTCATCCACGTGTCGATGGCGCTGGTCATGACGCTCGTGGTGCTCGTGGCGTGGAATATCATCATCCGACGACGTGGTACCGGCGCACAGTCGAGTAGTTCGCCGCAGAGACAGCAGCTCGTCAGCAACGGCACCGTCCTGTTCGCGCCCACGACCATCATCATCAGCCTGGACGGATTCCGCGCCGACTTCATGGACCGCGGTCTGACGCCCCGACTCGACGCCTTTGTCAAGGAGGGCGTGTCCCCGGCCTTCATGACCCCGTCGTTCCCGTCGCTCACCTTCCCCAACCACTACTCGCTCGTGACGGGCCTCTATCCCGAGTCGCACGGCATCGTCGGCAACTCCTTCTGGGACCCCGACCTGCAGGCCGAGTTCTATTACACCGATCCGGCACGCAGCCTCGACGCCAAGTGGTGGCGAGGCGAGCCCGTCTGGGAGTCGGCCGAGAACCAGGGCATCCGCGCCGCCATCCACATGTGGCCCGGCAGCGAGGCGCCCATCAACGGCCAGTTCGCGAGCATCGTCGACAAGTACAAGGGCGACGAGACGCTCGACAACAAAGTCACCCGCATCCTGGGCCTGCTGGACCTGCCCGGCGGCGGCGGCCCGCAGCAGCAGCAAGAGCAACAGGAATCATCATCACCACCACTACCACATCAAGACACCAACCACCAACAACAACAACAACAACTACAACAACAACGTCCGCAGCTCATCGCCGCCTACGTCCCCAACGTCGACGCCGACGGCCACAAGTACGGCCCCAACAGCACGGAAATCCGCGCCACCATCCGCGCCGTCGACGCCATGCTCGACGGCATCTTCACCGGCCTCGAAGCCCGCAACCTCACCGACATCGTCAACGTCATCGTCGTGTCCGACCACGGCATGGCCACCACCGACACCTCCCGTCTCCTCCAGCTCGAGGACCTCGTCGACACCTCGCTCATCGAGCACACCGACGGCTGGCCGCTCTACGGCCTGCGTCCCAAAAATGCCAGCCACACCAACAACATCTACGCCCAGCTGCGCGACAAGGCCATGTCCAACCCCAACTTCGACGTCTACCTCCGCGATGTCGACATGCCGCCGCAGTACCACTTCTCCAACGACCGTCGCATCGCGCCCCTCTGGATCGTCCCCAAGGTGGGCTGGGCCATCGTCACCGCCGACGAGATGGACGTCAAGGCCGCCCAGCACGACGACTCCATCGTTTACCACCCCCGTGGCCTTCACGGCTACGACCACCGCCATCCGCTCATGCGCGCCATCTTCATCGCCCGCGGGCCCGCCTTCCCCCATCCCCCCAACAGCAGGATCGAGCCCTTCCGTACGTCACAACCAACCTGCTTCATTGCCGCCGCGTCTTACTCACTAACACCGTCAACTAGAAAACATCAACGTCTACAACATCCTCTGCGACTCGCTCGGGATCCCCCCCAGACCCAACAACGGCACGCTCCGCCTCCCCCTCACCCCCATCGGCACGCACGACGACGACCACCCTCCATCGCCCGCCCGTCCCGTCATCACCAGTGCCTCCATCCCCGACCGCCCCGTCATCACCAGTGCCTCCATTCCCGACCGCCCCGTCCTCTCGAGCGTGGCCATCCCCCATCGGCCCATCATCACGAGCATCTCTGTCCCTCCGCGGCCGGAACTTGCCACACCGTCCCCGGAAGAAGAGCCTGAAGAAGCCGAAGCAGGGCCTCAAGGCTGGTTGGATTGGCTCCAAGGGAAAGCGAATGACCTGTGGGACACCATCTTCGGGTCGGCATGAAACCAACGTCTCGGCCATGGCGGTTTTCTAATGTATTCTGCATCGGGATGATGATGCCAGTCCAGCGGGACTCGTAGAGTGTCGCATACACGTAATTAGATGGTTTCATTCATTCATTGCGCTTTGCATTTGCGCGTCCATGGAAGAGATGGATTGAGACGTCGTTGGCTTCGCACTCGCGCCGTTCACAGACATGGAAATGTACGCATGTCTTGAGCAGTTGTTTGCACTGCACTGGCCCGTCCACAGGGATGGAAGCTGTGGCTTTTTCTTAAGACGTCGTTTGCACTGCAGTTGCGCACACATGGCAAAGTTGAAATCACGAGCTCCCATTTGCGCTGCACTCGCCCCGTCCATGGAAGAGATGGCCCTGTACGCATTTTTTTGAGATATCGTCGGCCTCCTTTGTACGCCATCTCTTAGACATCGTTTACACTCGTCGGGGGTTGGAAGATGGGGGCCTCTCACCTCATGTATCGAGAACCATGGCCACTCGCTGTATTTATTTGGGCAGACATGGGTGTTCACTTCACTGTCATGCAAATGAGCATCATCCATCGGTCACTGCACTGCCGTTGCCGAGACATGTCCTTGCCATGGTTGAGGAGACTGTACTTTCGTTTCACGGCGTCCTCGAAATGGGATCTGGAGGCTTGGATTCAGGAAAGCCAGATGTACCACACACTGTGGTACCCTGTCCATAGTTCAGAGAGCTTACAGTCTATAGATTGTAGTGATCACTGCCTTCATTCGGCCGGCATGAGCCACAGGTCGCTGTGACCTACTCTGCGGCACCATTCTTGAAAAGGTCGTGGAGGCGCACACGATTGGCGTGAATGAAGACCACCCAATGGGATCATCTTTGACGTGTCATTTAAAAGCTCACATTGTCAATAACTTTAACGAGAGAGGGCACCGTCGTTGGGTCGGTACGGGGTACAATCACTTGCTGCATCATCCCTGAAATGGCCGTTGAAAGAAGGCTCACATTGTTGGCGGTCTCTGTGACCACCTCGGACCCGCGACCCAGTAAGCACGTTCAAGGGACACGATGCTCCGTATACTGTCATTGTGACACGGGCCTACAGGAGACCATCAGTTGTTATTGTGCATTACCCCTGAATTGGAGTTGGGCAGGAGACTGCAGTCGTCTGTGTCCGTCAAGGAGAACACGGGCCAAGTCACTGGATTACCCTGGAAGTGAGGCACCAACTCAGGTCTGCGGTCCCGATACGAAGTTATCCAGTCATTCACTGCATTACCCTGATTACATGTTCCTTGCGTAAGTTCGTGTAACCCCCAGTGGGCACAGGAGCGAGATTGACAATAGATACAAGCGTAGCTAGCTACAAAGAAACAAAGGGGGTGGGTGTTCAATCAAAATAAAAAAAACTTCTGTAAATCAAAACATGCTGGCCAATTAGGTCTGATCAGGTCTCTCCTTTCGTCAATTCCACTGCTCAAACGGCCACAAGCGCCGCGACAGCCACGACCAGAGCCACGGCCGGGCCTGTGAAAGCTGCGCCAGCTGTAGCCACTGGAGGGTTGTTGGGCTTGGGTTGACCGTTATCGTCGCCCGTAGGCTTGGGAGCTTGCGTGATCAGCGTGTTGCCGCCATTGCCTTCAGTTGGCTGTGGCTTGCTCTTGACACTGGAAGGCAGCGGGTTTCCGCCGTTGCCTCCTGTCGGCTGAGACCCTTCATCATCATCACCGCCGCCCTGGCCTCCAGACGGGTGCGGTCCACTGCCATTGCCAACGGACGGCTGAGGCGCACCACCATGACCTCCAGACCGTTGCGGGCCGCTGCCTTCCCCGCCGGATGGCTTGGACGCATCACCGTTGCCGGAAGATGGACTTGGACTGCCACCACTGCCTCCGTTGCCACCGGATGGCTTGGACGCATCACCGTTGCCGGAAGATGGTTTTGGACTGCCACCACTGCCAGGAGATGGACTTGGGCCGTCACCACTGCCGTGAGATGGACTTGGGCTGTCACCACTGCCACCCTTTCCGCTCGAAGGTGCTGGGCTACCGCCATTGCCTCCAGTGGGTTGTGGCTGGATTGGATTAACGATGACCAAAGAAGTCTTGATCTTCGTCGCAGTCACCTCACTTGTGGCAGAGACATGTCCGTCAATGGGTGCATTGGTGGGAGCAATACTTGCAGTCTCTGTTGCACAAGGGCTGGTGCCGCCAGAAGCAGAGGCCGAGGTACCCTTGGGAGCAGAGTTTGTTGGCTTCTTGGTCTCCGCAGGGTCCGGAATTCCTTCCGACAGAGCGGTAGAGGAACTCGCGATTGCCGTGCCTTGTGAGCTGCTCGACCCCGTTTGGGAAAGGGAAGTAGTACCGGATCCGGGTTCTGTGGCAATCGAGGTGCCTGCTGAGACAATGGTGCTGGGCGAAGGAAGCGTGGCAGTTGCCTCACCACTGTTCGTCGGCACATGAGTCACAGAGGCAATCGTTGAGTTGCTAGGCAAAGATGACACAGTAGGTACAATGACATCCGACGAGATGGTGGGAAGGGGGATTATGCCAGAGGTGGATCCGGGTGTCCATGTTGTGTTCGTGCCACTCGTGACCGTGATGTGACCTGAACCTGTGGGGATGGGCGGCTTCGGTTTTGTCCAAGACGAGGTCACACTTGTCTTCGGTGTAGGGTCTGACTGGCTGGCAGTATGTGTCTTCGTCTTGCTGTGCTTTGATCTGGACAATGACGGGGTGAATCTTGTCTTTGACGAGGGAAGAGTAGATGTCCCGTTGATGCCTGATGTGGGGTCCGATAGGCCTGACGAGTGTGACTTCGTTTTAGTGTGCTTTGTCTTGGTCAATGGTGGAGTGAATTTGTTTTTGCTCGTGTGATGGACTGTCGTGTTGCCGAAGACGGGTGTTGTGAGCGTGGTGCTGCCGGTAGGCAATGTAGCGCTGTCTGTCTCGATCGGTACATGAGACGTCGTTCCATTGGAAATGTGCGTGCTGGACCCTGATTTGGTTGGCGTAAACCTCGTCTTACTATGCGAAGAATGAGTCCCCGTTGCGTTGAAAACGGATGTTGGCTTCGATCCCGGCCACGACCATGACTTGGAACCGGAGAGGGTTGGCTTAGTCAGGTGGTGGGAGGGAGTGAATCTCGTCTTGGTAAAGGTTGGATGAGGCTTCGTTGAATTGAAGCCAGGCAGAGTTGATTTCGAGCTCGACAAATGAGACTGAGTCCCGGTCCAAGATGAGACAGGTGCCGTCGTGTTCAAGACTGAGGTGGCACTTGTTGGCTTTGTCGGGTGGGAGGGGGTGACTCTCGTCTTTGTAAAGGTCGGATGAGGTTTGGTTGAATTGAAGCCAGGCAGAGTTGGTTTCGAGCTGAACAAGGACGAATGAGAACGAGTCCCGGTCCAAGATGAGACAGGTGCCGTCGTGTTCAAGGCTGAGGTGGTGCTTGCCGTCTTGGAGGACTTGACAGATTTCGACTTGCTGGAAGCACTCGTCAAAGGTCTCGTGCCCGTCACTTTCGAGCCAGTTTTGGTCGTTCTTGGATGGTGAGTCTTGATCCCGGTACTGTTGCTCGACGTAAACGATGTGGCTTTGGTCGTGGCACTACTTTTCTTGGTGTGGACCTTGGATGTCAGAGATGTAGTCTTGGTCGATTTGTGAATCGAGGTAGCCTTGGTGGTGTTCCAGTATTTCCCGGACGTAGTCGTCACAGCTTTTGACGTCGTTTCAGGAGTAGACGCCAAGGTCGAAGAAGTGTGAGGGAATATCAACGATAAGCTTTTGCTGGTCTTGGTACTTTTGGGAGCAGTCGATGTTTCCGCGGGGTCTTCCACTGTGGTCAACGGCTGCTTGGTGGCTGAACTGGTCTGTTGACTACTTGTGCTTGCGGAAGCGGTGATGACGGGAATGGACGTGCTTTTGTGGCCGCATTTGTCGCCGCTGAACTCAAACTTGATGTCGATCAGAATCTTGATGAGACCCGAGAACAGGTTGTCGGCAGTCACTTCGGTAGAGTCCGAGTCATCAGTTGCGGGCGAACCAGTGAGAAGCCTGAGGTAGGCAGTGATGTCCACGGTGAGCCGGAAGATGAGACCACAGTAATCGCCTCTTTCAATGAGATGCTTCTTGGCCCTCAATTCAGCCAGTAAAGCCTTGAGACGGAGGTACAGTTCGTCCAAGACTTTGTCCGGATCCACCTCGGAGATGCCCATCTCCGACTGAGCCTTGAAGCTGCTGCTTGCATCTTGTACAGCCTTGTACACGTCGACGGCAGCTACCTCGAATGACTTTGGGTCCGAAGCAGAATTTGAGACGCCATGTTGAAGTTTCGTGATGGACTCGGTGATGCGTTGCAGGCTTTCAGCAAATGGACCAGTTCCGCGCTCTACGATAGGGATAGGGGACGGACTACTGGCGCCGGCAGCAACGCCGGCAGCCAAACAGAGAACCGTGAGGAACCTCATTTCAAGATGAACCCTGGGCAAGGACCGTTGAGAATGAACGAATGACTAGTAGTTGGAGACTACTGGAAGCTCGACAGGCCCAGGAGAGGCTGCAGGTTCGAGATGAATTTTACAAAGCAAGAGCATCGACGAGCGACCTGGGGGCACCGGCCATGGTGTTATATGTGTACACGGCATGCCTGACCCGGCGTCTTGCCAGGCCCGGAGTGATGGACGTGACGGAGGCTTCTGACCGGGCGGTATGGAGTACGATGCATCCTGGGTCAGATAGAGCGAGCGAGGAGTAGCCCTGGTCCGACCAGGATGTCGAGGTCCAGGAGGGGATATCACTTTGATTCCACGCATTGTGCAACAACAAACCCATGCGGTGCTAATGCAGCAAGCCTTCACAGGGTGGATATGAGAAATCTTTGGGAGAACGACGAGGGTGCCGGTGCTGCTGTTGAGCCAGATCTCAGTGATCTTGAAAGGAGCCTGCTACCTGAAGCAGCCCATGTTGAATCTTCGCAACCCGATCCTCTGGGGATTAAGGGAGGTCTCGTCAGCGCGCCTTCACAAACATAGGTCCATCGGGTGTCCCGAGGAGAAGAAAATGAGAAAAGAGGGGCGGTGATAATCCGAGGCTTCACAGCAGCTCCGATTCGGGTCGATGGCGAAGAGTCCATGTGGATTGCGCAAGATATGTCGTGTTCTAGCCAAGAGCTAGGGTACAATGTACGGAGTACTGGAGTACAAACGAGTCGGCTACCGAGCTCATCCTGCAAGGACAAGTCGAAACTGTACAGAGTACGCCGAAACGATCCCATGTCCTGTTCTTTGGTATTATGAGACGGCCGTGCAGGAGAGGAAAAAGAAAATGAGGCTTGAAGACCGGGGCTCGGCGATGCAGGTTGGTCACGTCTTCCATTGTCCAATAGATGCTCGTTGCCGGCCACACACCATCTCCTCCGGCACAGCATTAGGGCCATGTCCAGGATCCGGTTCGGAAATGTCGGTGCGTGAGAGTGTTTGCTGATCTGCGGTGGACTGGACCTACATTGTTCCATTTTTCCAAGATGAAGGTTGTGGCGGAAATTGTCAGGAACGCGTGACGGCAGGCCAACGAGGCGCATGTTTCGATAGACATGTCGTCGTCCTCTGCATGATGCATGAGCAGACGGCAGGTCGTGTTGGGCTTGCGAGGTCGCCGGCTGATGCGTGCGTGCTGCGAGCGCAGGGAGAAACGAAGAAGCTTTTGCCACGTCCACCACAGCACGAAGAGAGGCGTAGTTAGAGATGGCCGGCTCGGCAGCGCCGTCGATCCTGTCTGTTCCGATCCTGTCTGTTCCCATCACACCAGCACAGGCCAGCACGGGTCGGTGCCTGCCATGTCGATACGGGTTCCTTGCAGCCTGGCTTGGGCTTGCTTGCTGTTGGCACCCTCCCGAATGGCAGAAACCCCTGGCATCTCGCATGCATCTTTTCGTGATCTGCACGGCAATTGAATCCCTGCGACGCTACTGGACCGGGGTGAAAAGCAGGTTGAGAGCGAGACGTGCGTGCCTGTCATACTTGTCGACCTCCTGCATTTTCATTCCTTCTCGTCAACCCATCATCCTCTCATGGATGACAATACAGAGAGGGTGGGTTCCGCGCAGGCCAAAGTCAAGTACATACTGTACCTACTCAGCATGTACTTGATGAACAGTGTGCGGACGTGCAATCGTCTC
Source organism: Aschersonia sp. MBC 877 (assembly GCA_030787035.1). NCBI lineage: Eukaryota > Fungi > Ascomycota > Sordariomycetes > Hypocreales > Clavicipitaceae > Aschersonia > Aschersonia sp. MBC 877. The sequence goes on from JARJUA010000264.1 coordinate 17,820, forward strand.
TTCCTGATACAGCTGGCCGCAGTTGGCCACGCTCCACTGCCTGCCTGCCTGCCTGCCTGCCTGCCTGCTGTGCTGCAGACACACCCAAGCAGCGGACACAAAAAAAAAAAAAGGAAGAATAAGAAAAAGAAAATAAACGAAGAAAAAGGGGAAAGAGCAGCTTTGGTTCTTCCCTGCCGCACCCCACGGTCAATGGGTGAGTGAGGTGTGTGCCATCACCATCGTATCTCGTCTCTTCCCAGTTCTTCTCGCGTACCTTAGGTATTGAGTGTGTGGCGGAGGTTGCCGCGTCTCTCTTAGTCTGCATCGTTTTCCTAATGTGCGCCACCTTGCATGGTGGCTGCAGCGTGCAGCCAGCCGTCATCACTCCTGTGCAGACGAGAACCTGAATTAATCTTATTTGCTCTGATCTGACCAGCATTAGGCAGCCACTCTGACAACAGCCCCTTTCTCGCGTCCGCTTGGCAATGCATGGTGTGGTCCCGTATATGCGAATGATGTGATGCAAAGTACTCGATACTCTGCGCCGAGACTCGAATGCCCCAAAAAGACTCTCTAATAATATTGCGTGTTCGACACAATCCCACCCAAAATGCGGCGTACACTACCGCCATTTTGACAATCACCCATAATATTGGGCAATTGCGAGGCAATGTCTCAGTTGGGGCCCGCGCTCTGCTTCAATTGTGTAGTATCCGGATTCGTCCTGCTCCCCTTTGCAGCTTCCTCAACCGTTGGAAGATCTCAGAGCTTCTCTTTTCCACCAAACACTCACCGTCTTGTGGAGAATCGGAGTGGTCATCCTGCAGTCATGACGAACAGCCCGCTCCCTGCCAAGGCATCCAATTGGGGAACACGGGCCCCTTGGGAAACAGGGCTTCAGGATTGAAGGTGTGTTCCGGTTGGGACCGAACGAACCTGAACAGTGTGTCCGCGATGATGGCCATGACCTTGAGGGAATGCGATGTCCGCTTTTGCTGGACAGTGCCCATCTGAACACGCCAATGCAAGTTTGGATCATGAAATGGGAAATTCGTCGGACTCACCTGTGGGCCACTGAAGGCAACCAGCCCTTGTGAGTTGATTTTCCTCATCAAGGCCTGTGCATCGGGTTCCGGCAATGCTCCGTACTTTGTACTGGTCGCATCTCTATTGAAGTGTTCAGCAGTGACCACTCCGGGACATCATTGCCTGGCCCCGACGATGGTCCGACCACCCTGACCACGGCTCTCACGGCGACTTGTCCTTGCGCTGTTCGGTGAAGAGACACGGTTTTCCACAAAAGAACCCTGCAAGTCATGACCTGTTGGAGGGGCGGAATGCGCCAACCGAGGCCCCTTTCATTCGATTACACCGGCGACATCAGCTTACTTGTCCCACGCTGACACAGTGTCTGTTCCTGCTCCATCCAATTCTCCGTTAGCAATTATCAGTGGCCCGATCTGCGACATTCATGTTTTTTTTCTTATTTTTGCATCCGTATCGTGAAGACTCTTGCCCTTGTGCCTTGCGGAGAAATAGGGGCTGTGCGCGGTACAAGAGGATTCATTCGATGGTATCGTATCGAAAAGAACAGGTTTCGAACACGGAAGAAATAAAAAAACTACTCCGTAGACAGACAGCCCTGAATTGTAAAGCTTTGGTGTGCAGACTTTTCTGAGGGGCTTAGCAGCCATGATGTTTTGCTGCGAAGTGAGGGTACACAGGTTGAAGCACAAGAGAGTCTTACCATGGAACGGCCAAGTGAAATCGTGACGTCCGGATTCTCGAGTCGTCATCCTTCCTTATTGAAAGGAGGCTGCTGGTGTATGAGATCCAGTGGATTCTAGGTAATGATTCCGGCCGAAAAAATAACGTACATAATAGTGCACGTAAAGTACCAACCTACCTACGGTAGGTACAGGTAGGTACCTAAGGTAGGTGCTCATGAGTACTCCGTACTTTTGGCTGGAATTACCTCTGCCATCCACTGTAGTTCCCAATGGCTGGTCCCGCATCTCATGGGTGCGAGGTGAACATGGGGAAAACTTCTACGAGGAAGCCCGGCTCAATCGCGGTTCAATCGGGTCCACTTCGGCAGCGAGTCGCCACCCTGCGGGATTTCCCATACCCTAGTGGCGCCGCCTCTCTAATTGAACACTGTACACTGCCTTTCGCCGCTGCCGAGCTCGCTTGGTCTTTGACAGGTTTGACGGCCTTCTTGATTCCCGAGTGCCCCACTTTGCTGACTTACCCTTGACCAATCACAGCCGTCCGCACCTCGTAGCCAGCCAGCTCAAAGTGAAAGACGCGTTGATGTTCGAGTGAATTTGTGCCCAGCAACACGTCTCTCTCGCCTGTCAGCTGAGTTCAGCCACGGCACCGCGGGCTTTCGTCTGACGCTGGTCTCTGTTTTTGCATTCATTTTTTCTTGTTTCATCGCTCTTTTCTGTGGTCTCTCCTTTGGTGTCCCGAGTACATACCTGTCTCTCGTCTATAGAACTGTCCTGGCGATGATGCCCCTGCGCTGGCTTTCTGGACGGCAAGGAGCCCTGGCGAGATATGGCGAGCTCTCTGAGCAGGGGAGACCTCTTAGAGGAACTTACCGTGCAAGGTGTCATGCTAAAGTCCATGCAACACGAGGACTGGGATGGTATTGAGCAAGAGAGAAAGCAGGTCATGGCCCAGATCGAGCGCCTGAAGGACCAACTCCGCCAAACACGCGATCCGGATCACGATGCATGTTCGTCGCCCCTCCCCCTCTCCGCCTTGCTCACAGCTGTCCCCGGTGCGTCGTCACGGCCTTGTTCAGGAACTCACAAGGCGCATCTAGTCCGCAGCCAATCTGCTGCTACCCGTCCAGGCGCGCGCCTCTCCGCGTCTGGCCCGTCAGACTGTGAGTATGACTGCCCGTACCATCGCCCGTCTCCATGTTTCACCGTCATGCACGGATTTCCAGCTGCCAGGTTCACAGCGAACTCTCACATGAGCTCTTCGCAGGCCGCTCTGAATTCTTACCCCTCTCATCATTTTTTTTTCGCCTTTTCATCATTGCCACTGGTCTGCCAGCTGTGCGTCCGCCGCCATCCGGCCATCACTGCTCGACAGCTGCGCGCCAGAGTATAAAGACCGCGATCGGCTGACGCTGATCATGAGCAATTTCCCGCCCTTCGCTTCACCCATGCACAGCCCGACCCAGACTTTGCGCGTGATCATTCATCCTTCCTTTCGCGGGGTTCCTGGATGAGACTCAATAACATGTCGTACTTTAATTCTCCCTTTCATTCTCCGACTGACGCGTTCCAAGTAAGCCTTGATCAATTCATCGCTTCCGACGCCAACAATTCTCCATTTGAGGTGCCATTATGGCCAGCCGACCGCGATGTAGTGGCTGCCTCGACTTCGTCGCCTGACCGGAAAAGGAAGCGGAACTCGCACCAAGACTTCTCCCGCCCCTTCGCCAGCAGTGATGGACAAAGACACAGGGCCCCTAGCGTGGGCATGAACTCTTCGGGACAGAACGACGTGGCTGACGGTATCGGGGATCCCATTGGTGTTATTGACCTGACCGGGTATGGCGCTCGAATCCTGCCTCAGTCCTACAGCTTGCAGCATATGTACTGACCCATTCAGAGACGATGTCGACCTGGACGCGAGTGTGATAGCGGAGCAGATCAACCAGGCGTGGCTGCAGGAACAACGCCAGGAACAAGAGAAGCAGGACAGATTGATGGCTTTGACGCTTGAAAACCAGTCATCGCCCGCCTTATCATCTCACTCGAGCACTCCTACTGCTCAACGCAAGCCTTTCACCGGAGCCATGGGCGCACAGCCTTTGAACGTCAACAGACCGATCCCTGGCGCCTGGCCGACTCCCTCATCCACCGCGCCTGTTCATGATCCGACGCGTGACCGATGGGCAAGCCCTATGGGCGGTACTCCCGGTTCGCCGTGGCAGATCTTACCGTACCAGCTTCCAACCACGCCAAGCAATACTAAACATCACATACACATAAATCAACCTTACATGCACATGCAATCGATGGCAGGGCCCTCTGGACTGCCATACTCCTCTCCATTACCCTACAACCCTATTCCCTCCAGCACGCCAACGCCTCGCTTCCTCGGCTCAGCACCTCGGCCGTATGCCGGTGGCGATAGTTTGGCTCGTGTCATCCAAAGTACCAGCATGTATGACTTTGCGAATGGCTTGAAACCCGACGGTGATTCGTTCGACAGCCGCTTAGCAAATTTCTTTGAGGCTGGTGAGGGGTCAGCCATGACGGGGACAGAGCTGGACGATTTGCTGAAGAACATCCAACCGGATCTGGACCTTTCCAAATTCAATCGAGAGAGGGGACCAGAAGGGTTGGTGTATCCTCTTTACCTGCATCAAGCTGTTGCCCTCAGATGGATGCAGAACATGGAAAAGGGCTCCAATAAAGGAGGCATTTTGGCGGATGACATGGGCCTGGGCAAGACCATCTCTCTCCTGGCCTTGATGCTCGCAAATCCAGCCAGCACGCGCCCCAAGGTAAAGCGGCTTTCCTTGACTCACTTGCATCCACTTGGGATCACGCAGTTACTGACCCGTCCTCTTAGACCAACTTGATCATCGGTCCGCTCTCCTTGATACAGCAGTGGGATGAAGAGATCAAAACCAAAACAAGACCTTCGTACAGGCCCAAGGTCTACATTCACCATGGCAAAAAGTCCACTACTGACGAATTGATGAGATGGGATGTTGTTCTCACAACGTACGGGACCTTGGCGAGCGAGCTCAAGCGTTATGACAAGTACATTGTAGACAACGCGGATAGGAATGTGAACTTCAAAGACAGAGCAACTCACCGGCGGTTTCCTATGCTCCATCCTAGCGCTGTCTTTCATCGAGTCATTCTTGATGAGGCGCAGTGCATCAAGAATAGAAACACACAGACTGCGAAAGCCTGTCACCGACTGAACGCTACATATCGCTGGTGTCTTACAGGCACTCCGATGATGAACGGAATTATAGAACTGTTCTCACTTCTTAAATTCCTGCACATCAAGCCTTACGATGCATGGGACAAGTTCCGACAGGTCAGAGATGTTCCAACCCCCCATCCCACTTCCTTCCCGACATTATAGAATTGCAACAACCCAGAGGCTAACTTATTTGTTGACAGACGTTCGGTGAACTTTGCGGCATGAGAGGAGACCCGAAAGGTATAGCCATGGACAGATTGCGTGCTTTATTGAAAGCAGTCATGCTGCGCCGGAAAAAAGACTCCGAATTGGATGGCAAGCCAATCATACAGCTGCCTCCCAAGACCGAAGACATCGTCTATGCAGAGCTGTCAACAGACGAGCGGGACTTTTACAATCAACTTGAGTCGAAAGCTCAGGTCGAGTTCAACAAGTATCTCAGAGACGGAACGGTCGGGAAGAACTATTCTAACATCCTCGTGTTGCTACTTCGCCTTCGGCAAGCCTGCTGTCATCCACATCTCAACTTGGACGTGGTCGATGCGCCCGCCTCCGTCGATGGCGAAAGCGAGGAAGCCCTGAAAGAGCTCGTCAGAAATCTCCATCCTGTAGTCGTGGAAAGAATCAAGAACAAGGACAGTTTCGAATGTCCCATCTGCTACGATGTGGCACAGGCGCCGTTGTTCTTCATTCCTTGTGGTCACGACAGCTGCAAGGAGTGTCTTACCCGTGTTGACAGTGCAGCAATACAGCGAAGCATGCAGGAGGAAATCGACGATGACAGGACGGCTAAGTGCCCCGTCTGTCGCCAGCGCTTCAATCCCAAGAGATGCTTCACCTACGAGATGTTCCAATCCGTCTTCAACCCCGATACCGTTGAGGCCGAAGATGCTGGTGGAGATAGTAATGAGAGCGGGGACGAGTTCACGTCCGACGACGAAGACAGCGAAGGTCCTGACAAGGACGATGATGCCGATGAGAAAGGGAATTTGAAGGGCTTTGTTGTTGCTGACGACGAAAGCGATACAGACCTGGCAGATTTGGAGCAGTTGAAAAAATCTATAGGGCAAGACCAAGAACCCTCGCCCAAGGCTGATCAGAAGACGAGACGACAGAAAAAACGCAAGGGCAAGGGCAAAGGCAAAGGCAAAGACAAAGCACCAGTCGTCAAGGCCTCCATGCTCAAGAGTCTTCGCAAAGAGGCAGCCAAGAATCACGCCGCACACCGCAGGTACATGGACTACCTCCGCAAAACGTGGCTCCCAGCAGCCAAAGTAACGGAGTGCATGAGGCTCCTCCGCGACTTCGCAGCCCAGGGCGACAAGACCATCGTCTTCTCGCAGTGGACCATCTTCCTCGACCTCCTCCAAGTCGCCATGTGGCACGACGGGCTGCCCGATCCCCTGCGCTACGACGGCGTCATGTCGGCTGACCAGCGCGCCGACGCCGCCAAGAAGTTCCGCACCGACCCCGACGCGATGGTGATGCTCGTGTCCTTGCGCACCGGCAACGCGGGCCTGAACCTCGTCGCGGCCAATCGCGTCATCATCATGGACCCCTTCTGGAATCCCTACATCGAGATGCAGGCTATCGACCGCACCTACAGAATTGGCCAACAACGCAAGGTATACGTGTACCGCATCCTCACGCATGAGACGGTCGAGGACCGCATCGTCGAGCTGCAGTCCAAGAAGAAGGAGATCGTCGAAGCGGCACTCGACGAGGACGAGAGCCTGAAGATTGGTCAGCTCAACGTCGCGGAGCTCAAGTTCCTGTTCAACGGGCGATGATGCACCACGCGAAACAAACCGTCATTGTAGAATTTCCCTTTTTGTTTTATTTTTTAGAGTCTTCTCCTTTTTTATTTTGAAAAAAAAAAGAAAAAAAAAGAAAGAAAGAAACAGGTCGTTTGGCTGGAATGGAACCCGACCAAGAATTCTAAATTGCTTGAACATTGAACTGGGTATTGGGGTGCTGGAAGAACGGTTCGAAAGGGATTACGGGGGATTGACGATTCAATGACTTTTGATGGGAAACTCTTTGCTGGCGTGCAAGGTCCCCTTGGCTACAATACTTTTTTGATCAGTAGATCCGGCACACGCGAGGCCGACACCAGCGAGATTGCCAATAAGGCACCTAATTCAATTGAAGTGGGGTATAAGACATGCTTGCAAAAGAGTTGCCGTGAGTTAGGCTCATAGAGAAGTGTAATGCGGCGTGACATGACTTCATAGAGAAGCTCATAGAGAGGCCAAGCTCGTGGAGAAGCTCGAAGAGAAGCACATAGAGAAGCTCATAAAGTAGCTCATAGAGAAGCTTGATGGAAATATTGGCGAGAGCCGAGCTCGCAGAGAAGTGCTGTTGCCCATCACTCCATCTCCGTTGGGGAGGCAGGTTCAGGGGTGGACTCACTTACTCACAGTTGAGCATGTACTGCCTGCTATCCGAGTGTTCCAGCCCGAAGAACAACTAGCGACAGGCTGCTTCCCGGACGATTTCAGTCAGAGGTTTTCCCTCGCCGCCTTCCAGAGTCCATGCCCATTCAACACAATCCCCCGGGACATCCGTGGTGCTCTGATTGCTGTTTACGGTACTTAACATGAGGAGTTTGATATTCGACTTTTCATGCGGGCGGATGACGACGTTCATCAAATGGCTGGGGCATTTGATGCGTTGGAGCCCATCACCTCTGGGCCCGAGCCTCCATACGCCGGGGGCGAGCTGGGTGAGAAGATAATTTGCAACGACGCGCTGGATCGCGCGGAACACATGGTTCAAAAGGCCTTGGAGAGAAGAATATCCGTCGGGGTAGGGCTCGCAGAGGGTGTGTAGCGGGGAGGACGGAGGCAGGAGGACGTGGTAGACGGTGGTGACGACGGGGAAGAGGAATGTGCGGCCGCGGATAGTGAATGACGAGCCGGACAAGACGGTGAAGTCGATGTGAAACTCGATGGGGTGTAAGAGTGTGGCGCGGACGAGGGAGTGCGCCACGCCCATTTGGTTCGGTCCCTGTCCTGTCGTGGCCGTGGAATATTGAGGCGTGCGGAGGAGAACGGACGAATCGAGGCCTGCCTTGCCGAGGACCCCGCGCACCTGACTCATAGCTGCCATGCAATGTTTGACGATTCCGTTTGCCATCATTCGTGAGATGACGGGCCGCAGCAAAGCGTAGACTTGTTGGCCGCGGGTACGGGGGATGTGCGGCGGCATAGGCCGCGTCCTCAGCAGCTCGTTGCAGCGATGGCCGTAGCTCAGCAGGATGTGTAGCGAGACGTAAACGCCTTCGGCGACGTTGTTTTCCGGCAGAGTCTCGTCGTGTTCGTGGGAGCCGAGAGGTGCCAGCTCAATGATAATCCTGGACAATTTGGCCGGTGACCACAATTTGGCCGGTGACCACGTCAGTTTGGATCCTTGCAGCCGAACGTTGAGCCCTGCGAGCGTGCGCGCCTCGCGTGCCAATTCGTGCCATAGCTCTTGAGAAAACAGAGTGTTCCGCGCCTCGAGAACCTTCGAATAGAGCGGAGCGTCGTCACGCCCTGCTGGACGGGGCCTTGATCGGCCCATGAGTTTGCCGTCCCTCTCGAGGCTCACCACCAGCCCTACCGATCCGTCTCCCAATTTATCGAGGTCAAGATTCACGGATCCGTCGTCGCTCCTCTCCATGGGCGCTATTCCCATGTTCTTGAACTCGGCAGCGGCTTTGTTGAAGTCATTAGCTTTTGCTTCCTTTTTTTTGAAGGGTCTCCCGAGCTGATTCACTACCTTCGGTAAAACCAAATCTGACCCCGAGCATATGGCGGGCGTGCGGAACCCTGCAAATGGACCAGCCTGATTTCTTAACGGTCACGACGTCTTCCCAATATTTGCTTTCTGCCTCGACCTCTCGCTGTAGGAATCGACCGGCTGCTTCAGCGGCATCCCTGGTTTCGTTGATTTGCATCAGAGTCCAGCCGAGGGCAACTTCTTCCTCGTCTTTGGCCTTGTCCGCGTTGACCATCGGTTCGTCGAGCTTATCCGCTCCAAGGGTGCCGATGCCCACCATTTCGCGCAGCTGCTGGGACAGCGTCAGGCTGGCCTGGGTCGGACTTTGCTTTGACAGCAGCAAGGAGAGGGAGTCGAGCGTCAACATGGCCGTGTTGCTCGCAACCCTACAAGAACACACCAGGTCAGCCACGAAGAGTTATATGTCGAGTTGAGTATTGGTGGTCGGTAGTTGGCCTCGTACTCAATATGCTTCAACACCTCGATGCGGGCGAGATGGGGATCTTTGACCGGCTCATCCTCGTTGGCGCCGTCTGGCGTGTCGACATATTCCTGGTCCGAGTCCCCTTCGTTAAGACTGTCCCTGGCAATGATCTGCTCGCGTAGCTTCTGTTCGGTAACGGCACGAAAGCCTCCGGGCTGAAGATTGACGCGGCGGATGAATTCGGCCAGGGTTTGCGGTTCCCTGTCTGCCACTGGGACCGGGCGCAGAGACAGAGGCGGGCCCCCGTCACCGTCCGGTGCCATCTAAGTGTGCTCAGCTTGCTGCGAGCTCGAGGTTTCATGTCATCGGGTTCGAGCCTCGGGACTTCAGCTTGTTCACAAACGGGCTGCTCAATATGAATGGGTCTGCAGTGCGGAAGAGCCTCCATGCGCGGATGGGCGGGGAGCTCTAATTCAGCCTCGTGGGGCTCGACGCAGCAGCCAATCAAGGGACGCGGGAGCTCGGCCACGGGCTGCAGAGCCCCTGGCCCGCGTCACCCAGGCGAGATGGGTGCCAGTAAAGAACGCCCAGGGCACGTCGACATGATTGATGAGTGGGTGATGCCGGTGGTGGTGCGCAAATATGCACATTTCCCAACGACAGACCTGAGCTGAGCCGAGCCCCCGCGAAGACTGCCCAGCCTTGCAAGTGATGGCGGCAACATGCATGGTTTCCTTCACCTTGCCACCGACGGACGAAGAATCGGACTTTATTGGGCTTCGCCTGGCGCTGCAAAGTGTCTCGCGAGTCACAAACGTCTGAGACGAGCCCACCCTTGGCGCTCATCGGAGGAACGACGAACCAGACAGAATGCGGCCGAGCAAAGCACCGGCAAATCCTGCAGGGTGGACACGTTGCAATGCAATCCGACAAGGCAAGAACAGCCGCCGGCGCCACTCTCCATCTGCATTTTGGGAGGGAGCCGAATACGTGACGTGATGTGTGGTCTGGTGAGAATTTGTCACCTGTTGCCGACTCGTCAGCGGGCACCGCAACGCACCCCAGCGGCGCAGCGTCGGCCACCCGCGTCGGCACTAGCACCCGTCGGGAGCGGCGGGTTGGAGGGGTAAGGCCTGGTCTGGTTTGGCCTGGTCTGGTCTGGTCTGGTCTGGTAGAGCCCCGCGTCAACAGCTGCCAGTCACTTAGCAGACGAGGGGCCGAGTACAACGAGTATGGGTAGAGTGGCTTCTAGAAACGAAAGATCAGGACAAGGAACCCAAACACCGAAAAATCGCGCAGTCGAGCGCACAAACGAACCATCCTGGCTTCCAATAACACCATCTGGCTCGGCCGACGCCGTATTCATCGAATGCGTCATGCCTGGTGGTCCGGTTAGTTGTCCGACTCAAAGACCGGCTTGCTCCCTGGGTCGCACCTTCCGGGGCTGGGTCCAGTGGCTCAGCTCTGGCTTTTCATTGGTGCTACTGCCTGCCTCAGCCAAGCCAAGCGCTCGCAAGCAAATACGGCGCTTTTTATATCTCTTGCTCGCCGGAGCTTGCGCATCGTCTTGGCGCTCGCTTTGAAACTCGCCAGCCCTTCTGCTCCTTTCTACTCAATTGCTTTCTGCTGCTCCTCTTCGTTTCGTACCGTCAAATGCGACTCAGCGACGGCATCAAAGGAGTACAGACGGATCTGTAGATGCCCGAAACAGCTACTCTCTTACGCCTCTTCTCTCGACCTCTCGATATCCTCCTCTTGCCCTTCCGAAACATTCTCAACACTCTCTGGCGAGCCTTTTTCGTTGCCCTGACACCGCCGGCAATGACATCGACACTTCCACCCGCCCGTCCCCCAGCTATGCTGAACAAGAAGAAGATCGCCGTCATGACCTCGGGGGGTGACTCCCCAGGCATGAACGGTGTCGTGCGCGCCGTGGTCAGAATGGCCATTCACATGAACTGCGATGCCTTCGCCGTATACGAGGGATACGAAGGCTTGGTAAGGGGAGGCAGTTTCATAAAGAAGATGGACTGGGACGACGTCAGAGGCTGGCTATCCGAGGGCGGCACCCTCATCGGGACAGCTCGCTGCTTGGCCTTCTACGAACGACCCGGGCGATTGACGGCTGCCAAGAACATGGTTCTCAATGGTATCGATGCCTTGATCATTTGCGGAGGAGATGGCTCGCTCACTGGGGCTGACAAGTTCCGGGCCGAGTGGCCCTCGCTGTTGACCGAGCTCGTGTCCAAGGGTGAGCTCTCCAAAGACCAAATCGCGCCCTACAAACACCTCAATATTGTCGGCATCGTAGGCTCCATCGACAACGATCTGTCGGGCACCGATGCCACCATCGGATGCTATTCTGCTCTGTCCCGCATATGTGAAATGGTGGACTACATCGAGGCCACCGCTTCGTCCCACTCCCGCGCTTTCGTCATTGAGGTGATGGGCAGGCATTGCGGTTGGTTAGCACTGCTGGCCGGAGTCGCCACGGGCGCCGACTTCGTCTTCATTCCCGAGCGTCCTCAAGAGCACGACTGGAGGACAGACATGTCGCTGGTCGTCAACCGACACCGCAAGCTAGGGAAGCGCAAGACCATCGTCATAGTGGCCGAGGGGGCTCGTGATAAAGACGGCAACAAGATCAGCCCTGACGAGATCAAAGACCTTCTTTCGGAAAAGGCAGAGGGGGGTCTAGGCTTGGACACCCGCATCACCACGCTTGGTCATGTCCAGCGAGGCGGCACCGCTGTGGCGTACGATCGGCTGTTGTCCACGCTGCAAGGTGTGGAAGCTGTCAAAGCCGTTCTGGAGGCTACGCCCGATACCGAAACCTGCTTCATCGCCATCAACGAGAACAAGATCGTGCGCAAGCCGCTGATGAAGGCTGTACAAGAGACTCAAGAAGTAAGCAAGGCGGTTGACGGCAAAGATTTTGAAAAGGCGATGGCTCTGCGCGATGCCGAATTCGCCGACCAATACAGGTCATACATCACAACGACCAACGTCATGATTGAAGACCACAAGCTGCCAGAAAAGAACGTGAGTATCTGACGACCCTGCCTTGTTATGAGGTTCCCTATTGACCTTTTTCATGTCAGCGTATGAAGATTGGCTTTATCAATGTCGGGGCTCCTGCTGGCGGTATGAACGCGGCGGTCCGGGCAGCCGTCGCATACTGCCTCAGCCGAGGGCACGAGCCCATTGCTATACATAATGGGTTTGCAGGATTCGCGCGCCACCACGATGACAAGCCATTCGGATCCGTGAGGCCGTTTGACTGGCTGGAGGTCGATGGCTGGGCCAGCAAGGGCGGGTCCGAGATTGGCACGAACCGCGAATTACCAGAGGAGTCTGGCATGGAACTCATTGCCAACCTGATTGAGCAGTACGGATTCGACGCCTTGTTCATCGTTGGCGGGTTCGAGGCCTTTCACTCCGTCTCGCAACTGCGCAAGGCCAGGGACCAATATCCATCGCTCTGCATCCCCGTTTGCCTGCTCCCTGCCACCATCTCCAACAACGTGCCTGGAACGGAATATTCACTGGGCTCCGACACGTGTCTCAATGAGTTGGTCAGCTACTGCGACAAGATTAAACAATCAGCTTCCGCCACACGCCGGCGAGTCTTTGTCATCGAGACGCAGGGCGGGCGTTGCGGTTACGTGGCGACGCTCAGCGGCTTGAGCGTCGGTGCTTCAGCAGTGTACATTCCAGAGGAGGGTATCAGTCTGGAGATGCTCAACGCGGACGTCAACCACCTGAAGGATGTTTTCCACAAGGACCGCGGCCAATCCCGCGCAGGTCGCCTCATTCTCGTCAATGAGAAAGCCAGCAAAGTCTACGATGCCAAGCTCATCGCCAGCATCATCCGTGAAGAGGCTCAGGATCGCTTCGAGAGCCGTGAGAGCATCCCCGGGCACGTGCAGCAGGGAGGCGTGCCGTCGCCCATGGACAGATGTCGCGCAGTCAGATTGGCCATCAAGTGCATCCAGCATCTGGAGGAATATGGGTGCAACGCGCACAACCGGGTGAAGAAGGATCCCAACAGCACGAGCGTTATTGGCATTCAAAGCTCAGAAGTCGTTTTCACATCGATGGAGATTTTGGAAGAGAAGGGGACCGACTGGGCGAACAGACGGCCGAAGGCTGCACACTGGCTCGAAATGCGCGGCGTGGTGGACATTTTGGGTGGTCGACCAGACTATCCCAGGCCGGAAAAGAGCTTGACGGGCCTCATTGCCAAGGATACAAAGAGAGGCATCGCCTGAGGAACTTTTAGGGGGAGAAGGGGAAGGGAGGGGAGGGGGGGCCTCTTTTCAGTTCCTTTGCGCGCGTGTTTTGCCACGAAGCCAATGCCATTTCCTCGCATAAGTCGTCCTATTCTCCCGTTCAGTCGAAAACACCCCAAGGTCTTGGGGGAAACCAAAGAGAAAAGATGGACGACCCGGATGCTGTTATCCCTACAAGACAATTCTACGATGCATGAAGATTAGAGCCTCATGAATACAACGAAAATGACGAGCCGTGGTTCTTCAGCGCTGCACCAGCGGCATGTCGAGAAGAAACAGGGCATCGCGCTGCGTGATTGCGTCAGTGAGCAGGGATGCTTCTCACGCAGAGCCCTGATTGGCAGGCCGGTGCATGTGACGTGACCGTCGATGTGTGGGCGAAATCCTGAGTGAGACGTGGGTGTGTGGTGGGAGCAATTGGGGCGCGGGCGCTGGGCATCTGACAGACAGACCAGACAGAAAGCATCAGCACGCAGCTCATGATGCGCACCAGTCCGGCGTGGTCGGCAGGCTTTTTCATCCCGTGGCTGACCCGACCCGACCTGACCTTGTCCAGTTGATGTCGAAACATGCGTTACGCACTCCCAGCGTAGCGACACACTAAATTCTCAAGCATTAGCAGACGCGTTGGTGCGATTGAAACAGCCGTGCCTGGGCCGTCCCGATCCCGCTCTGCCACTCCTCACGCTCACCGGTGTCCTCCCTTCCCCGCTCTGATTCACCTTTACTTTGCGCCTGGTGGGATGAACGCCTCGCCTCGTCTTCCCGTCCTGCCCTTCTTTTCTCGTCCGTCCGCAAGCACTACACTCGTCCCATATCTTCTGGACCGGACTGCGAGTGGCTCCCGCTCCGGGGTCAACACTCTCTCAGCACTTCGGGGCCTCGACGAGTGATTAGTTCATATCACAACCCAACCCCCCTTGACC
>JARJUA010000265.1:0-17613 GCA_030787035.1 Aschersonia sp. MBC 877
GTCCCACGGCGCACGTCTCGCTGGCGTCGTTCAAGGATGGACTTGCTTTGTGCCTCCACGAGAGCTGCAGCTTGCTGTTCCTGCTCCTGCTTAGGCTTGCAGCTTGCAGCAGGAGCAACCCTGTCGTCCGTGAAAGTTCCGCCCCTCCTTTCTCGTCTTGGGTCCTGCCTTCGATTTGTTTCTTCTTCCCTCTCCTCTTTCGTTTTGTATAAGTTCATCTTCTTCCTTCACTCTCATTTCTTCGTTCAAGCTGCTGAGCAACATTCTCTCCTTGTCCTTCCTTCTCAATTCCAAACAGCCAGACTGTTTGTTTCTTTCCTTCCTTCAAGCCAAGCCGCTGCGAGTTCTGGTCACTCGCACACTTTGCCAAGTTTCTTCATCCATTCCTTCCTCAAGCTCGAGCACCGACAGCAGCGAGACGCATCAGCTTCCTGTCCATACATTCTTCTTACATTCCTTCCGGCTTTCTTAGAGCTGAAACAGCCGTTATCCTCTCTCTTTCACTCCCCTTCTCTCTCTTTGCTGCTTGCCTTGCAATCAGGACCTTGTAGTGTTTCCCACAAAGAGTGTCTTGACCCGGACCACTTCACGTCACGTCGACATGAAATTTTCAAAATTCGCCGCGTTGGCTGCTGCCAACATCGTCCATGCTCGGAAAGACAGCCCCGACGAGCGGACTTTTGCCGTTCTTCGCTTCACAAACAATCAAATTGTCCAAACCCGGGCCGACCCCATCGTGAGCCCGGGTGTGCCCTCGACTCACGTGCATCACGTCATGGGCGGCAGCGGCTTCAGTTTGACTTCGACGGGCGAAGACTTGATGAAGTCCAACTGTAGTAACGCCATGGTCAAGGGTGACAACAGTAACTACTGGTTTCCCTCGTTGTACTTCAAAGACCCCAAGACTGGTGAATTGGAAGATGTCAAGATGTTTTATGCCAACGTTTATTACTTGTATGTCACCAACAACGCTGAGCCGCCCGTCTCCTACATTTCTGACACAACGATGACTGACTTGGCTTGACAGTTTTGACAACACCAACGATGATATCAAGGCGTTTCCTGTTGGCTTGTCCATCCTCGTCGGCGACCCCTTTTTGCGGTCTCCCCCAGTTGATGGCCCTTCCGCCAACCTCGATCCCAAGAAGGGGCCTGTCAATCCCATCAGATGGACATGCCCCCGCAAGGACATGAACAAACCCGCATGGCCTCCTGGGTCTGACGGTACAAAGGCTGGCATTTCTGACCCCAACAACAAGGGAGAAGGTGTCGGCTTCCCCGACGTTGACTGTGACGGCTACGCAGCTCCTTTGAGAGGCGATATTCACTTTCCCTCCTGCTACAACCCAGCTGCGGGCCTGAAGAATTACAAAGAAAACATGGTCTTTCCCAGCGAGACAAACCGGGGGAAATTCGATTGCCCCAAGGGCTGGATCCACGTTCCGCACCTTTTCTTGGAGGTTTACTGGGACACGCTTGCTTTTCAAGGTAGATGGACTCCTGGAGAGGGCAAACAACCTTTCGTGCTTGCCGAGGGTGATGCCACCGGCTACAGCAATCACGCCGACTTCATGGCTGGATGGGATGAAGCCCTTCTCCAAAACATCATCGACCACTGCAATGCTGGCACTAACGGCATGGATAAGTGCCCGGGCCTGACACATGGCCTGAACAAGGATCACTGCACCATCGATCCCATCGTCAATGAGCAAGTCATCGGAAAACTCAGCAAGCTGCCTGGCAACAATCCCATCACCGGTTGGTCTTACGGTGGGGCGAGTAACGGCGAATCGAAGCCTGATTCTTCCCCGAAACCGGCCGAACCTGCCAATTCCGCGCAGCCTCCCAAGGCAGATAAAAAAGCTGACGAAGAGCCCAAATCTTCCGGTGCTGTGTCACCTGCTGCTCCGTCATCTGCCACTCAGCCTGCAGGGAGTCAAAGTCCCGTGTCAACAGTGACGCCCAAGAATCTTCTCAAGAACGGCGTCGTGCGCCAAGAAATGGGCAATAATGGCCCAGACACAAAGCCGGCAGCAGGACCCCATGAGCCTGCTTGCGCACCCAAGATTCAAACCGTCTACGAGACTGTGACTGTTACCGCAGTATCCTCAAAGGCAACGGGCGGGCCCAGTGAGGCTCCTCAACTTGCTGTTCAGCAACCTTCCCGTGATCCCACGTCAAGTTTTGCCGGCACAAACTCGACGCGCACTGCAGGTGGATACCGCTACGTCGGTTGCTTCAAAGATGCCTCTACCCGCGCCCTCAAGGGTGAAGTACGCCCTGACCTGGGAGCCATTAGCAATGAGAAGTGTGTGAAGCATTGCAAAACGGCAGGCTATGCTTTGGCTGGAACGGAATACGGCGGGCAGTGTTACTGTGGAAACGAGCTCGTCGTCTCGGAGAAGCTCTCAGAATCGGTTTGCAACATGGCATGCGAAGGCGAAAAATCGGACACTTGCGGAGGAGGCTGGGCCCTCTCCGTGTACAGCAAGGATGGCAGCCTCAACTTGAAGAGCTCTGCCGTGCGACGACACACTTTGAAGCACCTTGGACGGCGTCGCAGTCTACGTCACTGAGGAATTAACTCATACGATGTGACGAGACTTTGACGGTGTTTCTGGGTCTTGGTCAGCCATTTTGGCCGCGTTGGGAAAAGAGATTTGGGCAGGTTGGCACTGTGTCATGATCATATTGACGAAACTTGGGCCGTGGACTGAGGACGATTGGATATTTGACATCGATTTTCACCTTCTTTGTGTATGACTTTTCTTATCTTAGGATAAAACATTTTCTTGCCCTGAATGCGTCGTACCAGGTTGCGCCCCATTGATTGAGGTGCAAAGCGGTGATTGCATGGTTATTGGGGGGCCTGCTTCAGCTGGGGTCTTCTCTTCCTGCCTCCCCCGAGGGCATTTTCAAAAGGTTCAGCGATCAAATTGATGACTTAGAGGCTCTCTGATGGTACACCACTCATAGCTGACTAGGACTGATGAAAAATAGTTTTCATGTACAGAGACTTGGCCATCCCATGTATCTGATGGATGATTGAGTAGTCGTGCACCAGCGTGTACATGATCGATCAAATGGAGAAGCCACATCAAGAGCTTTCAAGAGAATTTCGATTGGCAGACATAGCTTTCTCGGGGGCATGTAAGTTCGGCTGAACTCCGGTAGGCCAAATATTCTCCGGCAGCTGCTCCATCGAATGACTTGATAGGTTGGTGGGGGCTTTTGTGGCCCCTCGTCACGCTTTTCTTCCTGCTTTATCTTCCCGCTTTGCGCCGCTTTGCGGCCCATGTCCATTAAGAACAGATCATTGAACAAGTTTCACGACGCGCATTCGTAATCATTCATGTCTCTTTACCATGAGGGTGCCGAGATTCTGTCATCATCGTCACAGCAAGGGGTCAGCTTAAAATCGCGAATTTTCGGTCGCGAAAACATCAAATCACCGCCCTCCCAGCTCTATGCTCTGGTCTATGAAACCTGCAAATGGAGTGCTGTGTTGAAAGAAGTCATAGATGGCTGCGAAATACTGCGCCATGAGCGAAAGGTCTGTCTGTTCCTTGATTCTCCATGAGAAGCAGCAGTTGCTTGAAGCCGTAATGCTGACTTTTTTCCGTCTAGCTGACACCCATACTGGCATTATTACTTGTTCATGATTTGCTGCTCGCAAAGGGAGGCATAGCCCTGCCGAAGAAGCATGGTCTACGGTCCTGTATCGATAGACACAAGGCAAGGTTGAGCTCGGAGCTGACCCGCGCTCGATTGAGGCGCAAAGCGTCCACGCTAGACATTCTCAAGAACTGGGTGGACAGAGAGGCCGCCGGCGAGGAAGCCCGTCATCCGCGTTGGCTTCGCATCAACACTCTCAAAACTTCTGTCGAAGAGCAATTGGAGACGACATTTCGTGCATTCACCAGGGTCTACACGATACCGGAGATTGTGAACAAAGAAGGGAGGCACATTTACTTTGACGCACACGTGCCAAGCCTGGTGGCCGTCCCGCACGGACATGACCTGAGCAAGACGGCGGCATATTTATCTGGAAAGATTATCTTCCAGGACAAAGCCTCCTGTTTTCCTGCTTATTTGTTGGACCCCAGATCCGAGGATGGGGATGTTATCGATGCGTGCGCCGCTCCTGGCAACAAGACAACGCATCTTGCCAGTATTGTGCGTGCTCATATGCCAGAATCTCAGTCACCTTCGCAAACCATCTTCTCTTTTGAGAAAGACTCCAGAAGGGCTCAGATTCTAGAAAGAATGATCAGGATAGCGGGAGCCAAGGACATGGTGCGCATTGGATCTGGGCAAGATTTCCTCCAGGTCGACCCGACCTCGGAGGAATATCGAAATGTCGGCGCGTTGCTTTTGGACCCGAGCTGTTCGGGCAGCGGCATCGTGGGTCGAGATTCCGTACCTGATCTGCATTTGCCTGCCGAGCCCCAAGTCGTTCGAGGGGGAGGTATTCGCTCGTCAGGGCCTGCAACGAAGCGGAAGAGGACATTCGACCAAGTAACGGACCCGAGTCACACGATCATGCGTGATGACGACGGGAATGAGACGGCATTAAAGACAGAGAAAGATGTGAACGAGCGGCTCAAGTCGCTTGCCTCTTTTCAGCTTGCCCTTTTGCTTCACGCATTCCGCTTCCCATCTGCCAGGAAAGTCACGTATTCGACGTGCTCGATCCATTCTCAGGAGAATGAGCATGTGGTCATGGCAGCGCTCGGATCAGGTATCGCTCAGCAACGAGGATGGCGGATTTTGTCGAGAGATGACCAAATTTCCGGAATGAAGTCTTGGCCGGTGCGAGGCATTGTGGAGGCTTGTCAAGGAAACGCAGAAGTAGCTGAAGCATGTGTTCGCTCTTATAAAAATGATGGGCACGGTGTCATGGGCTTTTTCGTGGCGGCTTTCGTTCGATATATTGATGCGATTGACGAGAGACCAGATCTGCAGGACAGTACCGGTGTTATCGTGCGAAACGCTTTGGGCACGCCAACATTGCGAGCCAGTATGGTGCGATCTCAATCGATTTCGAGCATTGAGGAGACCGTTCATGTGTGTGAGGCCACGACAAATGACAGCACTGGTGAAGGAGTCGAGAGCGAATGGGAGGGGATTGACGATTGAGTGAAGGCCAAGCCAAGATGCTCAGCGACTTCGGGCCACATCAAACACTTCCCGAAGAGTCAAAACGGCGCCTAGGGAGGTATAGCTGGACTGGAACAATGACTTTTCTCGGACGCTACGGGACCAAGATGACCAGTACGGACTTTTCGATAGATGCATCAATGACCCTGTCGACTCACATCAGTGTCGATGTCGGCACCTCAAAAATGTTTGCTAGCAAAACCGCTGGAGCGTAGTTATAATCAGGACTTGGAAGCGAGGCCAGCCTTCGGTGCCGTACAATGAATCTGTCATTGACAACAGGATGGCAGGGTTTGAAGAGAAACTGAGCCTCGTAATGCTGACTGTCATGACACTATGCTGTCAGCCTTGAACGTCATGCAGGCCGGACAGGCCGATTAAGCACCAGAGATGACTATAAGAAAAGATGCTATTGATGCAGAGGAAGTTTCGCGATGTCTGAGGAAATGTGCAGTGAGTTTGATCATTCATCTCACGTCAAGTACTGTAGAAAGTTTGGTGTTGCTTGTGCTTTCCCAGATAGGTAGTTTGCATGGGTATATCGTACGGCCGCGCCGCGCATGCTGACATGGATTTTTCAGAGGCCTTTAATATACACAAACAAATGTTCAGTAGGAGGCCAATGGTTGCGTGCATAAAGGCAGGCTAAGAAAAATGCTACTGCAAGCCAGTTGTGAAGGAGCCGTTCGTGACATGGGCCTCGGGCGGCTGAAGATGTGTCTCACCATGTATTGCAGTTGCGTAAGTAGCCAAGGATAAGAGTAGAGTCATCTGCGACAAAAGTCGCGTACTTTGCCAGCAAGCTGCCACGGTCGGCGATAGCACGCAACTTATAGACACAGTTGTGTCCTTTGCCTTGGAGCCAGCTATTTGCAATACGCGTAGGGCGCATTTCCTTCAGGGGTTCTTTTGGGAAGTGACTGGAGCAGTGATTAGCACCACACCGGCATAACGGACTCTCGGCTGACTCTCGTCTTTGTTGTTGTTCCCCGGAGCCTTCTCCAAATCGGCCTCGACACGCGACCAACGCAGTTCCTTGATTTGCTCTCACTGCCAGCTCAAACGAGTTGGGGAAAGCGCGGACTAGGTTGCCACAGCCGGTCAAGGGACTCCACTCCTGTGCGGCTGGGTGGGGCACCGAGGGGAGCAACAGCCACGGGATTGCCGTTCTTCTCGGCCGGGAAGCCAAACATTTCTCACCAAACATGGGACTCGGGGTCCGGGGCTGGCTGTTTGTGCGTTGGTCGAAGGCTTGATGTGTCTGAGTGCTGCGCGCCACCACAAGTATTCCCCCCTACCGTGAAGGGCAGTGAACTGCGACGTGCCTCTAGGAGATTGGGCAATTTCGCGGCATCAGTTCCGCCGGCCAAGGGTCGACAGACGAAAAGCATCACCACGTGTTGCAGATGCCCCTTTCCCACTTATCGTATCAGCGCCTATCGGTGGTCTCCTAGCGTCGTAAGCGATCCACGAGAGTCCAGCAGGTCTGCAAGTCTGTTTCATTTTGATCATATTGGACTTGGGGGCCAAGTCGCACTCCGCGACGGCCACGCCGATTGAAGCACCAAGCAAGGCTGATGCCATGAGCATGAGGCGATGCCAGACATGACGTGGGCGCGTGGGAATGAGACCGAGAGCCGACGTTGGCTCCCTCCGGTCGTTGCTCTCGGCGCCGAGCACTCGCCTAGTGCTGCACGCCTGTCCCCACCCCCTTGCAACTCCATGCTCTCTCTCGCATGGCCATTGCTCCGAAAGGGCAGGCACCATGGTGGTGTGCTGGCGTATTGGTGCGTTTCGCCTCTCCCTTCCTCTTTTTTTTTTTTCACCTCTTTGGTCGAAGATCAATTCAGGTCAGCTTACATCGCACTGTCAAGCCCTTTCAGCTTCGCCTTGCCTGATCGACAGACAGACAGCGTAATCTGTCATTCTGCCTTGATTGTTTTCCTTGCCTCGTCGCGTTGCACAACAGCCTCGGTTTACCGCTCCTAGCCGTGTGCGCGAGGCGGCCAGTTTTGTGAGAGAGCCGTTGCTTCTAGCCCCGACTACTTCGTCATCGCGCCTTCCCTGCCATTTTTATCCGACGCGCCTTTTCTCGTCTCTCAACACCATAACGAACACTATTACTACCGACAGTTGAGAGGCGAAATGCACCCTTCTCATGTCTGACGCTGTTGTCCGGGGCTGAACGAGCCACTCTTTTAAACGAGGAGATTCGTGGAGGCCTATGGCTTTGGCCCTTATGCTCTCGCTTCCATCGTCCGACTTTAGATTGAATCGCCGACAGCTTTCCATGACTCTCTGCCTTGCGTCTCCACATGTTCCGGAGACTCTCTTTCAAGGCTTCTCACGGTTTAGTCCTCTCTGACTACTGACCGTTGGTCGCTCTATTTTAAATGCCGTCCAACATCTCCTCGGCTCTGAGCAGAAGCCAACCGGTCAGGTCGTCATCAAAAATAAGAGTTTTCACTTGGATCTGACCCTCGACTGCTATCATCATATATATCATTATACATCTACAAGACAGAAGCGTCAGCGATGGCGGCTACAGTGACATCCACGTCGGCGACAGCCCGTGAGCGAGATATCGAGGCTCAGGCCCAAGCAGCGATTTCTACCAAGCATTCGCATTGGAGCGTCCTGTTTGACCAAGCAGGAATCGACGAAGTGGTCCGGAGCCACAAGTATACCGGTCATGGCACAACTGAGTCGCCGTATATCGTTGACTTCTTGCCGGACGATCCTCGAAATCCAATGACCTTTTCCCGACCTTTCAAGTGGATCATCACGTTCATCTCGGCCTTGTCCACCCTCGCCATTTCTTTCACGAGCTCCGCCTACTCTGGGGCCGTCAAAGAGGTCAAAAAAGAGTTCGATGTTACTTCACTAGTTGCCATACTCGGTGTCTCTTTGTTCGTCTTTGGCTTCACAATTGGTCCTCTGATATGGGCGCCGTTCTCAGAGCTTTACGGACGTCAAAAGTTATTTTTTTTGACTTACATGGCACTCACAATGTTCAACGCCGCAACTGCCGGTGCTCCCAATATGGCAGGCCTCATTGTGTTGCGGTTTATGGCTGGTGCATGGGGCTCGTCAGCGCTGACCAACTCTGGGGGAGTTATAGCCGATCTGTTCGTGGCCGAAGAGCGAGGACTTGCAACAAGCGCATTTGCGCTGGCCCCCTTTTTAGGCCCAGCTCTGGGTGAGTTGCGTTCGGGTGCCAAGCGTGTACATGGCACTTTGATATTCCGCGAATCGACTGCTGCATTTATGGCAGCCATGCCAATGGTGCTGACCTTTTTAATTGTTTGTCACAGGACCGATCGCTGGAGGTTTTCTCGGCGAAGCTGCGGGTTGGAGATGGGTCGCCGGACTGACTGCCATCTTCACGGGAGTCTTCTGGATCATCCAATCCATCGTCGTTCCCGAGACATACGCGCCTGTTCTGTTGCGAAGGCGAGCCGAGGCGTTGTCGCGCCTAACCAGCCAGGTCTATTTGTCCAAGGTGGATGCCATGATGCCGCGCACATCACTCATGGGCCGGATCAAGTTGAACTTGTCAAGGCCTTGGGTCTTGCTCTTCAAGGAACCCATCGTCTTTCTTACCGCCATCTACATGAGCATTGTGTACGGATCTCTTTACTTGTGCTTTGCCGCCTTCCCCATTGTCTTTCAGTCCCCACGCCCTGGTGGTTGGGGTTGGTCACCGGGCGTTGGAGGACTTTCCTTTACAGGAATTGCGGTGGGAATGTTGGGTGCCACGGCAGCCACCATTCTCGACAACCGTAGATACGCAAAGCAAGCGGCAAAGCACGGAGGCGTCTCACCTCCCGAAGCCAGGCTACCTCCTGCCTGTCTTGGCGCATTGTTTTTGCCCGTTGGCCTCTTTTGGTTTGCGTGGACGAACGGGACGGAAATACACTGGGCCGTGCCCATTGTTGGATCGGGCGTTTTTGCCATTGGCATTGTCCTGGTGTTCCTGCCCTTGACGAACTACCTCATCGACTCATGTGAGTGCTGCTTGCCTACCAGCTGCAATGGTTCAAAGGCTTTTGTCTGAAGTCAAAGATGGCTGACATGATGAGTTGATTTAGACGTCATCTATGCCGCCTCAGTTCTTGCCGCAAGCGCAGTCTTGAGATCCTTATTTGCAACCGTGTTTCCTCTGTTCACGCCCATCATGTACGAAAACTTGGGCAATCATTGGGCAAGCTCGATCCCTGCCTTCTTGTCTCTTCTCTGCCTACCGTTTCCATTTTTGTTTTACAAATTTGGAGAGAGGATTCGCAGTAAATGCAAGTACTCTGCTGAGGCGGCCGCCGTACTCCAGCAGATGCTCGCCAGACAGCAGGCTACCGTCAAGGAAGATACGGACGGGGATGTTTCAGGCAAAGAAGGGAGCATGTCACCGCCAGCGAAGGAAGTGAAGTGATGGAGGCCTCCACGTAAGTTGATGGATAGTAGTGGGCTTCGCATAATATGATATGTTTGGCTATTATGGGGATGCAAAGCATTGAGCATACCACGTTTTCAGTCGTACTTAATGTTTACATTTAATGATTCATACGCGACATTGATATGAGGAATCACCTGGCCTGACCTGAGGTTTTGGTTGATCCAAAGGCATGATAACGTGTGGAATGCACATACATATACCATAGCAGTAGCTAGTGGGAGGAGACATGGGTTTCGTGCGCAGTTTGTCCAAGGCAGGGTTTTTTGTCTCTTTCGTTCAGCTACTGAAACGGGTGGCTCGTATGCATAGAACAAGCGTCTCGCAATCTACTCGAGCTCATGGAAACGCCTCATTTGAACAAGAGAGTGACCAAGGCACCTGTAGAGGAAAGAAAGTCACCACTCGACCACCAACCAGTTGGCGCTAATGAGAATTGAAGCTGCCCCGCCTGATATACCACGATCGATCCACGGGCAACCTGTCGCACGTCGAGTTGAAAGTGGGTGGGTGCCCTGCACTACCTACCTAGGTACATAAATTGTACGCTGTCAGGCCGCCCCGCTCCAGTAAACGGTTGCCTGATTAGGCCAGGCCAGGCCAGACGCGGCGCGATCCCACCACCCGCGCGTCTCTCCGGCTGTGGGAAATGCACTGTGGGAAATTCAGACAGCAAAGTTGCATCTGTCGACGAGTACTCCGTGCCACCACCTCCATAGAGACCGCGCGGCATGGCGACGAGTCCGAGCAGCAGCCGGAGCTCGTCTCCAGAGTCATTCAGGACGGCCGACGAATCCAACATCGAAGGCTCGACTACGGCCAGCAGTCCCACGCAAGGCGTGCCATGCATCTATCGCGATGCGCGTCCGCTGCCCTTCGAGCTCAAGAACTACTGTCAGATACTCCTCGAAGAAAAACTCTACACAGGCGCCATCGGTCTCTTGCACAGCGCTCTCGGTGCCGGTGTGTCTCGCATCGTATCCGACAAGACCAGCAGACCTGCCTTCGTGCCGCCGCCGAGCCACCTGGCCCTGCTCGCCACCTTGACCGTCCATCCCATGTACACGTCGCGAGCCGAGACCTGGGACGAGAGGGACATGAGCTCCAGGGCACTTGATTATCTGCGGAGCTTGCTGGCTCTCGTCGGCCCCATTCACGCCGGATTTCGCACCGCCTTTCAGTTCCACGCACGATTTCGACCGGGTCGCCGTGCTGCTTTCACCAGCGCTAGTAGCGACAGTGACTTGTCGGACGCGGGCACAGACACGGACCACGAATACGATCGATTGAAAGGCAAGATGGCCTGTCAGAGCAGCGTCTGGATCCGGGGCCAAGATCTCTGGACGACGGTGGGATGGGCCTTCAACACGAGCGCGCTGCACCCCCACCGCTGGCGGTACTGGAAGGCCTGGCTGGTTTTCATGCTGGACGTTCTGGAGGCGGACTGGGCAGAGAGGACGAGGCAGGACGCAATCAGACACGAGGCGGGTGCTTATGCGACGGCAGAGTGCCTGGTCACGACTCGACGCAAGGCCATGATTGCCATGTACATTGGGGATTCAGACATCGGGTGGCACACAGCTCTCAGGCACATCGTCAAGGCTTTGTTCGCCGACGGAAGTCCCATGTACAGAATCATCTTCGCAGAAGTGTTCGACAAGGAGTCGCTGGGGCCCAAGAAGTCATCGGCAGCCAAAAAGAGGAAGCGCGACCGCGTCCTCGATCTGGAGAATGACAAGTATGGCGATTATTGCGACGAAGAGTCCATGTCATCGGGCAAATCCGAGCCGCCCACGCCGCAGAAGACGCGACGAGCCGCCATGGCTGCCACCGCCAAGACCGACACCCCGGTGTCGAGTGGCCCTGATCTCGTCGACTCGGTCCAACTTCGTCTGCGCTTCTTCAGACTTCTTTCGGTCGCCACGCATACTCTCGGCCAACGAAGCGAGCTCGATTGTCTGTATGAGGACTTTGCCCTGTGCATTAAAGGACTTCCTCTTGACCTTTTTGCCCACGTCGTGACGCAAAAGGAGAATCCCTTCCTGCCCGAGGTGCACGTTGTGCTGATCAAAGCCCTGTTTGATCACCTCCTGGCCTCAAATCGCAAAAATCCGCGCAAGGTCGATCCTGAGGGCGACGCCGAGGGCCGTCTCTCTCAAGCGCTTCTGGAGCACTGTTATGTCAATATGCCTGCCAATACCGTCGCGCTGGAAGACAACGCCAAGCTGAGTCTGTTGGTCGAGGACGCGATCCAGCTGCTTTGGCTGAATGACGAAATTCAATACACGGACAGCTTTGCCCTGGCTTGCGAGAAGGGGATTCAGGAGAGAGCCGCAAAGGTGAAGAAGAAGCGTACGGGCAAGCTGCGCCCAGAGTCGGCCGACGTGCTGGCTCAAGAAGTGCTCGACGGCTCGGCTGAGCGCATCCGTGTCCTGGTCGAGGCGTTGAGAACGGCGGTGGTTGTGTGCTGAAATGTATGATTTGTTGGTTTGGAAGGCGTCTTTCAGCGCACCCATACCCATACGTGTATGTGTGTGTGTGTGTGTGTGTGTGTCTTTGTTACGGTGGTCATTCGCCACCACTGCGTTTTTATTTCCTTGGGAGGGACTAAGGCGTTCCATGAGATATACCGGGGTATTGCGCCATCCTTTCTTCATACTTGGCCACTCGGCTTTCCAGTTTGATGGTGTTGATGCAGGGCATTTTGGGGTAGTGACGACGCTCACGACTTTCTTCCCGGGGACGAAGCTCTTGTCCCTCTGTTTTCAATGTACTGTATGGCTCGCTGATGTGGCCCGGCGTCTGCTTGGCTGTTTGTCGGCAGCGGTCAAGATATCCGGAACGGTTGGCGGATTACTTTGGCGTGATACTAGAAGTCGGTCACACGTGGTCAATTAGAAAACCTGTGGCGCATTGTGTGAGAGTGCCGAGATTGCACAAACGTAGATGTGAAGCTCCTCTAGGGGGCGCATGTAAGCGCCGTACGGAATAAGCAACTCGAACACGGACATGTTGCCATTCGAGGATAAGGGTGGCGCCTCTACCAACCAATGTGGACAGCAATTTCACGCATGAGGAGGTTCGACCAGTCTGAACGTCACGATTACTGACATGGACAGCAAGTTCATGCATGAGGAAGCCCGACCAAGTCTAGATGTCACGATTATAGATAGATAGCAATTTCACGCAATTTCACGTTTGAGGAGGTTTCGACCAGTCTAGATGTCACGATTACAGATATAGACAGCAAGTTCACGCATGGAGAGGAGCTTCGACCAGTTTAGATGTCGCGATTACAGACATGGACAGCAAGTTCACGCATGAGGAAGCCCGACCAAGTCTAGATCTCACAATAACCAACATGGACAGCATGTCCACGCATGAGGAGGAACTTCGACCAGTCTGAATCTTGCGATCAAACGAAGAAGATATTTTCGAGTTTCTGATCATCTCATCTCGTCATCTCGCATCACATCGTTGCCCCCCCCCCCCTTTTTTTTTCCCCCGTTCCTACAGCTCGCAGCCTCAGTTCTGTTCCTGCAGCTTCCGCTTCCCAGACAAGCTGGTGACGGCCTCCATCTCCACGCCCTTCGTCTCGGGCGCATCAGGCTCCTCCTCCACGACCTCCCACTCAATCTGGGCCGACGACCCGTCCTCCGACCACCGGCTGATGCCGTGAGTGCGCCACATGCGTCCGAGCCTCGTGCCCTCCACAAGGCCATTGAACCAAGGCACACCAAACGATTGCGTCAACGCGGCGGGTTTCTCTGCGCTGTCGGCGTGTGGGTTCTCGTCGTCGTCGTCGTCGTCGTCGGAGGGAACGAGTCCTAGGTCCTGCAGGTCCTGGAGGTCTTGGTGCAGCAGACTGCCGAGGGTGAGGTTGATGTAGTCGGCTTCTTGCGGGGGCTGTTCGGACCAGTACGAGAGCGGCGTGCCGCAGAAGCCGCAGAAGTTGCGCTTGGTGTGGTGCTGGGATGGGTGGGTGTATACGCGACGGATCATGCTGTGCGTCTCGTCCGAGTAGAAGGCGAGGGTGGTGCTCTGCAGCCATGAGAGGGGGACGCGCATGTACGCGGCAAGGGGGGAGCCGAGGGGTTCTCCTGCCGGGCCCGTGTCAGCGAAGAGGTTGGGGGATGAGTGTGATTTGTGGTCATGGCGAGAGACGTAGAGTAGACGTACGGTGTGTGCGGTCGGTGCTGAACAGCACGCGTGCTTGGCTCGTGTAGTCGTCTGGCAGGGAGATCATGTATCGGTTGCGGCCGCACACGCAGCCTCCTCGCAGAGAACGCGGCGCGCTCATTGTTGGCGGCTCGTCGTCGAATGCAATTGAGTCTTTCTTGGTCGCCAGTCGTGAGTTGGGTTGGGGGTGGGAAGGGGTTGCTTGGGATGGGGAAAGTCTTGCTTGGCTGGGGGGAAGGAAGTGGGACAAATTCATCTTCCCATTTGGTTCATTCATTTCATTCAGCCTTGGCCGAGTTCAACATGACTTGCGGTTACTAACTACATCAACCACACAAGTGGAGCAGATTCAACCCTACAGCCTGCAGGTGGGCAATTCTCGCAGCTTCATTTTCAATCTGTTACGGTTACGATGCGACGTCGTTCCTCCGTCTTCATTTTCCGGACACCTTCCAACGCCAATGCGCAAAGGGCTTGACCATCTTCCCTCTTTAGTTTCCTCCTGCCAAGTCTGCCCTTCGGCCGCGCCCCATTGACTCATTCGTTCATCGTTTCTGTTCTGTCCAGAGTAGAGTTCCGCCGGGGCTTGAACACCAAGTCCAGCTGGCCCGGGAAGCCCGTGACACAATCCCTGTATTCGCCCTCGACTCTCTGTCCGCCGTCTCCCTCGGGCAGTTCCATGTCATAGTTGTACACCAAAAGCGAAACCAGGTACCTCATCTCGTATAGGGCAATGGGTTTGCCCAGACACGCCCATCTGCCGCCCCCCCACGGAGCAAAGGCCTTCTTCTCGAGCGTCATGTTCCTATACCGGTGGGAGTCTTCCTGGGGGAGCTTTGATTGATCCAGCCATCGCTCTGGGATGAACTCTGTTGCGCGGCTGTAGTGCTTCTCGCATCGGCCGTACGTCCACCTTGGGGCGACAACATTTGTTCCTGGCGGGACTTGAGAAAGGCGTTAATGAAAATCGTTGAGCTGCTGGCTCAGCTGCAGCATTGCGGTCGAGGGCAACAAGGTGACGAGGAGAAAGAAGGAGATTGAGAGGTTTTTACTCACCATGTGTTCCGCCGACCGTCACTCCCTCCGGCTTAGTGACGACACGGGATCCTATCGTCGGCAAAGGGTGATGCAAACGCAACGTCTCGTTGAGCACGGCGTTCAGGAAAGGCAGATGAGCCATCTCCTGAGTAGTCAATGACGACAAGGTAGGGTCTCTCGCGGACTCGGGGACGAGATTGAGCAGCTCTTTGCGGATGCGATGCTGGCAACGAGGGCTTTTGACAAGATGATAGAAGACAAACACTAGGGTTGTGGCTGTCGTGTCGCCTCCGGCAGCGATGAGGGCGAACGCCTCCCCAAGCAGCAAGTTCCTCATCATGACGGAGTCGAGTTGCTGTCGGCGCTGAGCATCCTCGATCAGCCAGGCCATCACATCGCGACTCTCAGAAGTGGGAGACGTGGCCAATCTTTCCGCCATGCGGCGTGAGCTGTTGACCACCATTTGCATCGAGCGACGCGCGCGTGGGAGGAGCCAGACGAGGGAGCCTTGGAGCAGGGCAAGCCAGGGAGCTTGTGACAGCGCGCCCATGGTCGCAAGGCCGTCGTGCATAGCCTCGACGTTGCGTTGCCAATCCATGTCCGTGTCCGACTCGTCGGTCGCTTTGCCAAAAGCGAAATCGCCCATGATACTGAAAGTAAATCTATATAAAAGTGTGTTCATGTCCAAGGTCCGGGCAGATGACTTTATGAATTGGGCTTCCTTGATGGCGTATTTGCGTATGCGCCGCTCGTAGTTCCTCATAGCTGTGCAGTACACGAGCGTCAGCCGCTGTCAGATTGTGTCACGATCCTAAGCACATGACATTCTCTGTACCTTCAGGGGCAAATGCCGGTTCCCAGACCTTGCGTTTCTCGTCGTGGATGGCTTGGTCGCGAATCGTGTTGATCGAAGGTGGTGCCATATCGTACCACCCACTCCGCGCCACGTCTCCGGGTCTGTTCATTATGGCGAGGCCATCAGGATGAAAGACGGTGAGTTCGTTTGGACCTGTGGAGGACCTTGGTCAGCCCCAATCTCGAGGACTCGCCATACTTCACTGAGCCAGGTAGAAGACGCTGTCTATCATGCGAGGGGGGTCTAGTTGACGGCAGAAGGAAGAAAGTCCATGCCCATGAGCTCACCTGTCCTGACAAAGTCGCCATATTCCTCACGAAGCCCGTCCAATAACAGGTAGTTGTTGGCGTTTCTACATTTCCACACGTGCCACAGCTTGCTGTACTTCGCCAGGGCCGGGCCCGGGAAGTGTCTCAGGGGATGGAAGAAGCCACGATAGACGCAGATGCTTCCAAACAAGCCGACGAGATGCCACTGCAACAGGCGCACCGAGACGACGAGTGAGTCCACCACGCCATGACAGATGCCGAGTTGGTACAATGAGGCAGCCAAGACGAGGACGCCAGCAGCGTAAAATTGAAGAATGACATGGGCTCGGACGTGCCATTCTCCTCGGATGAAGAAGAGATGATGGGCAATGATCCCAACGAGGATGCCGACTTGTCCCTGCTGAGACCCATACATTATGTTTTTCGTTGGGGTGATTGGAAGGGAAAGCAAGGCGAAGAAGAGGACCATGATCAGGCTGAACTGGAAGTAAGGCCTGCTCGGGCTCACTATTTATATACCCCCAGAGCCTACGGGTAGCCTTGCAAGTTGAGATGGGTCATGTGCCCATACATGACTACATCGAATGCAGACAAAAACAAACGCGGACAACCAGCTGGACCAACGTTCCGCATCGTTCTACATTGATCATCAACCTCGAACACTCCCGAGAGTCCACCGTCGTGCATCGATGCCCACCGTGCTCCAACGTTTTCTCGGTCTTCATCACGTAACAAGATTTGGGATCATGTCGAGGTGTATGGTTACCTCAAACCTCCTCAATAATCTCGGGCTACCGTATACGAAAGTTTCGAGTACAGAGCCGAGCCGGGCCGACATGCTGGCAAGTAGAGCTGGTGGCTCAGTGCCTTCGTTTGTTTGCTGCGTGTTTAGTGAAGAGGCTGGATCTTTGTTTTCTCGCCTCTGGACCTCACTGCGAACACGACGTCAAAGTGCCGTTGGCGGCGCAATCAAGAGCCATGAAGGGAGGAGGGTGATATCGGAGGTCTTGGAATCTGGTTTGCGTTACTTGTTTCCACTCTCGGTCACACACGAATGTGCCGAGAAGAGGGGCAATTGTTTGCTACAATGAGGAGATGAGTTTGATATGCAGAATGTTGAGCTAGCGCAAGGTCAGAAGGACGTGTGAATCCTGTCCATAGCCCAAGACGCATGAGTTGTTGAAGACAAGACATCGAGATCAAGGGGCTGTCCGTATTACTGCTGTTGCAAAGCGGAAAGCTGCTTGCGGTGGAAAGTGTGAAGATCTGTCGTAGTTTCGTGCGTGACAAGTCCACGACGTGTTCCCTGCAGCCAAATACATGTGTAGGCTCAGGATCACGTGCTCTTCTTGTGACGATTTTAAAAACTTGCTCTATGATGTATTGCGACGGAGACGATGCTCGACCTCGTCCTGTATGTGCAGCTGTCGTGATACAGCATCCTGTGTTGATCAGCCTTTCACGCAACCACGTACGACAGCATTGATTGAAGCTCTGCTTGCTCGGTCAATCATCGTTCTCCCAAGTCGAAGTGCGCCGGAACCCCGGACCCGCCCGCCCGAGCATCTTGATTGGCCGAAGCCGTGACGGTTCTGCGGGGGGTCGGCAGTCGGGAGTCGCAGCTGGCATCCCCGCCACGGCCCCCACCCCCCCACCCCCCC
>JARJUA010000266.1:0-85077 GCA_030787035.1 Aschersonia sp. MBC 877
CCACCCCGCCACCCCGCCAGCTCAGCCAGCTCAGCCAAGCTTTCCCGATTCCCAATCAATGCCTGCAGTGTCGTCGGCCAAACAAGCAATCGACGCCGACTTGGCACGTTCGTCTGCCTCCTCCCGGGAAGGCATCGACATAATCACTGCTATGCGTTCCCCCGCTCTTGATCCCGTCAGGCCGCGGCCCCCCTGATTTGTGATTGATCCCCAACGTCAATTGTGCACAAACCCATCAACGCTGGCTAGCGGGTGGAGCAATAAGTGGCTCGCTTCCCCGTTCGTTCCCTGCAAGTCCGTTGATCTCGACGCAGAGATAAAATGCTGAATGGCTGCCTGATTCGATCGATTGCTTGCCACTCGGAACCCGAAACACAGCTCTTCGTTGGGCCGATTCGTCATAGTCCGTCACTGCAGCCGGTGCTTCGTGCAAAGTCGCATCCCGTCTGATTGCTCCCTCACCTCCTCGTGCTTCATTCTTTTCCCCTCTTCTGTCGATCCAAGCTCGCTCGCATCCTCGCATCATGGCCACTCTATCCATTCAGGATCGCGTCCCCCTCAGCAACACAGACACGTCCATCCCTCGGCTCGGATTTGGCGTGTACCAGCTGTACGGGCAGTCGTGCCAGAAAGCCGTCCAGGCTGCCCTCGACGCTGGGTACCGCCACATCGACTCAGCCCAGATGTACCGCAACGAAGGCGACGTGTACACGGCGCTGCACCAGTCGTCGCTCAAGCGGGAAGACGTCTTCCTCACCACCAAGCTGGATCAGTCGGCCGGCGACTTCGACAAGACCTACGAGAACGTGCTCAAGAGCATTGAGAAGCTCGGCGGTAAGGAGGGCTACGTGGACCTGTACCTTGTGCATCTGCCGGGAAAGAGGGAGAGGAGAGAGGAGCTCTGGAAGGTCCTCGAAAAGGTGCACCAGGAGGGCAAGGCCAAGGCCATTGGCGTCAGCAACTTCCGCCCTCAACACCTGCAAGAAATGAAAGAGTATGCCAAGATTTGGCCCCCGCACGTGAATCAGATCGAGGTATGTCGATGCAGCCGCGCCAGCAGCCCTAGCGAATCAGTACACCTTGGCTGACGCGTGTTGATGAAGCTGCACCCGTGGTGTCAGCAGAAAGAAATAGTCCAGTACTGCAAGGACAACAATATTGCCCTGTGCGCGTACAGTCCCCTGTCCTGCGGCGATAATCTGGAAGATCCTACTCTGGCCGCCGTCGCTGGCAAGTACGACAAGACGCCCGCCCAGATCCTTATCCGGTACGCGCTTCAGAAGGACTGGGTGCCGCTCCCCAAGAGCGGCAATCCCGACAGGATCAAGCTGAATGCCCACGTCTTCGATTTTGCCCTTGACGAGACCGATGTCAAGGCATTGGATGGACTGGACCGCGGCAGAGCCGGGCAGTTGTTCCCCGCTAATGTGAAGTGAGAAGATGGGCAAAGGCCAAGAGGGCAACTGAAGTGAGACTTGGGGCAGAGAATTTACATAGCATCGCGATCAGAATGACATGGAAGATTTCTCGCGGTCGAGTATGACTTGGCACCTCAACAAGGAGAATCGGAGTCCAATCAGGCCCAATATCTCATGACCCTCAAAGTTGATGACATGGCTTGGCTACGACCTGCCTCTCTTTTCAGCCCATTCTCGGAGATCATTCTTCTTGATCTTGCCAGTGCTAGTCTTGGGCAGTTCGCGCACAATTTCAACCTCCTTGGGTACCATGAACTTGCTGATGTTGCTTTGGTGCTTGGCCCACGAAATGATGTCCTCTCCACGAAGCGTCTTGCCTTCCTTGACTGTAATGTATGCCTTGGGGATTTCTCCCCAATGCTCATCCTTGACGGCTACGACGCCAGCCTCGAGAATGTCCGGATGCTGCGCCAGCATGCTTTCCAGCGCCACCGAAGAAATGTTCTCCCCGCCAGAGATGATGATGTCCTTGGCTCGATCCAAGATCTGGGCGCTGCCATCCGGATGCCAAACCGCCAAGTCGCCCGAATGCAAGACACCGCCAGCAAACAGCTTTCGCGTAGCCTCGGGGTTCTTGTAGTAACCCCTGGTACAGATGTTACCGGCAAAAACAATCTCCCCAATTTCTTGTCCGTTCTTGGCCACGTCAACCAGTTTGCCGTCCGGCTGATCGGTCTTGATAATACGAATGGGCAAGCTCGTCACGAACCCGTGACCTTGACGAGCCATTTTGGCATATTTTTCTTGTGGCGGGAGACTGTCCCATTCGGGAAGAGGGTAGCATTTCGTGATGGGCCCGTACGTTTCTGCTGCTGGTTAGAGGAGGTCTCGGTGCTCAGCTGCTGCGCAAGACACAAACCTGTTAATCCATAGACATGAATCGGGAAGAGATTAAGGTGTGTCTGTCGATGAGGTCAGCTTCGTTCTATGGGTCCCAATGATTTGCCTGTACCATCTGCTCGAAGAGGTGGGCCGAAGGAGGGCTGGCTGCGACGGTCACCTGCACAGGGTGGTCGAGCTTGGCGGCTTCCTTGGCAGAAACGAGAAGCGTATTGACGGTCGGCGCGGCGTTAAAGTGCGTGATTTTCTCATCCTTGAGAAGCCTCCAGATGAGCGGATAGTCGATTTTCCTGAGGCAGACGTTGAGTCCTCGCACGGCAACGACAGCCCAGGGAAATGTCCATCCGATGGCGTGAAACCTAGATGGAACAAGTGAGCAGTCTTTTTCCTTGATCTCTGCTCCTTCTCCTCTCCTTCTTCTTCGTCATCATAGTCATCATCCTCGTCTTCGCTTCACTCGTCCTCATCTCCTCCCTTCAAACTCTCCCCAACACTGCATCCAGGCTGTCGTTTATCATGAACGAGGCGTAACCATGAACAATCAGGAACTGAGGAGTGGAAAACGGGGTCAGAGAAGCTGTCAATGCAGTCCTTACATGGGAAGAGTCCATAGATAGCGGCATCGGCCGTTGTTCAGGCCGGACTCGATGACGTTTGCAAGAGCGGCGAGATACGCACCACGATGCGTGTACTCGACGCCTTTCGGCCTTGAAGTCGTCCCCGACGTAAAGGGAATGGCGAGTAAGCTGCCTTCGTCGTCCGCCTGGCCGTGCAATCCAGCCCAGCCTCGACCACCGTGCTGCTCATCGTATGCGAGCCCATCCAAGATTGCTTGATTGAATTGGCCGCACGCAGGGCCCTCTGAGACATGCGTGTCCTGGGCCAATCACGTTAGTCCGTCATGGCCTGCAACCGATACGATACACTCGAGTAACATCTCTGCCGGGCTGCTACGAATGGCGACACTTACAACATCGACTAGGAGATGCACTTTATCGTGTTTCTTTGCGAAAGAGCGCAGCAAATGCTCAAATTCTTTATCAACGATGACGCTGTCCACCTCGGCATACTCAAATATGTAGGCAATATCATCTTCCTTGAGTCTGTAGTTCGCAGGAACCAGAACGCCGCCGCCAGCTGCAACGCCATAGATGGCCTCGAGGAAAGCCGGGGTGTTGGGGGCAAGGATGCCAACACGCGTCAGATTGTGCTTCTTGAGATAATACGCCAGCCCACGAGCCCGGTCAGCAAAGGCCTGATAGGAGCGGCGCAGCGTGGTGCCGGTGGGCGTCACATGCAGAATTGCGTCGGCATTGGGCTCGATGGCAGCGGCACGCTCGAGGAACAAGGTCGGCGAGAGGGTGTGAATATGAGCAGGCTGCTGCTGCTGCTGCTGCTGTTGGTGTGGAGAGGGGAGGGGAAGGGGAAGCAGGTGGCCCAAAACGGATCGAATGCGTGATTGAGGGTCAGACATTGTCAGTTGCGAGAGGTGCGCTTTCCTATTGGACAGGCTTGGACATCAAGACGACGAAGGGAGAAGAAGCTTGAGTGGTGCAGATCATGGGGCCAAGCAGTGAGGACGAGGACGCGGGCAGGGACGAGGACGCGGGACGAGGCAGGGACGGGATGGGAAGGAGAGCTCTCTCTCTCCTTTGACGTTGTTTTTTTGGACTCTATCACACATTGCGGGGGGGCGACTGCCCGGGGTGTCATCGTCAGCTTGGAATAGAAGTCTTCGGTCGCACGCCGGCATGCAGGGATTTTTTCTAATTCAAAAGCGCCTTTCTCGACGGTCGACAGCGCAGAAGACAGCAGCATTGGTACATGCTCTACTTCAGTTGATGTCGTGGTGAATCAGGTAATGGTGTGGTTTGAACCATGTCTAATGACCCAGTTTGACGATCGCCAGCCGGTGACGTTTTGCCGTGTCCACCGACCGTCCTGAGACTGGACGGAGTCTGGAGTAATAATGCTGTGGTAATACAGGAACGTGCCCACCTGCGGCGGCGCGTGTACAGACGGGGGGGGGGTATTGCAGGTCCTCACCATCAGGAGGCGCAGGCAGCCACTCTCTCCCCTGATTGCTGATGGATATGCCCCACCACCCGCTAATTGTCAAGGCAGCTGGCCGTCGTCATCAAGAAGACCCGAATCGCCGTTCACATCTCGGGCACTCGACACATTACTCACTCTGCCTGAACTTTCCCTGTCTTCCATCGTCCTCGTTGCTCCCGCATGGATTGAGCAGCGGTATGGCCTTCTCATGATCCCGGCTCCGCCCCCAGACACGAGTCGTGCGCGCCGGCATCCACCACCACCACCGCCACCATCAATCAGCCTCCTCGTCCTGTTTCACAACTTTCACCAACAACTCAACGTCACACTGTTGCGACGCAGGTTGGATCACGAGATGACGATTTGAATGAACCGTTGCTCTCCCGTTCCGCCGGATCAGCCGCAGAGGAAACTCTTGGTGTCAATGGTACGGTACGTGACTCAGCTCAGCCATCCCAGCCTGATCGTGTGAGCGACCAAGCATTGCATCATGATAACGTACTGACATCGTAGCAGTCTGCCGTCGAAATAGGAGCGCCATTTTCTACAGCTTCATGGCCCTTCAAAACCCCAACGACCCCGAAGCCAGCCGGCAAGCTGTCTCGCGCTCGCCTTCGTTCCCCATTCCCGCCGACAAGGGCGATGACGACCGGGTCAAGTTGACAAAGCGAGCGAATACCTTCCAGATCCTGTCAGGCCGCACGACAGACGAAGATGAGGATCAGAATGCGACTCCTGATGCCTTCGAATCCGGTGGACACAGCGATGCCGAGGAAAACGCGGAAGTGACTCGGACCTCCGTTGATCTCCATGAATTGCCCATCGAGCTTGTAACCTTGACGGACAGGTACCCCCGAGCCTTATCTCATCTCACAACGTCCTGAGGATCGAGCTAATCGCACTGCTCTAGTTTTATAGAGTCACTGAATGCCAAGGTCCACTCGACACCGCCCAGCATCGAGAAATTGTCACGTCTGTTCCAGGACTTCTACGCGCTCGCGTCTTCTCATGTCAACACGCATATTAGCGCTCTCGCGACGAGAAGGAGGCATGATGCGACATCAGCCTTCCCGCCGTCATCCCTGTCTTCTGCGGCGAGTCGATTGAGGTCCAAGGCAACGTCGTTGGGGACGAGAGACAAGCCCAAGTTGGAGTCAGAGAGGCAAATGATCACGGCCGAAGAGCTCGCGGATCGCAAAAGGGCGAGGAAAGCGTTCGAGGCCAAACGGGGCACTTTAGAAGAAGCTGTCGAACGCAGAATATGTGAGGGCATTTATGAACGCATCTACAGGCACAGGACCACGCAGGACGAGGCACAGGACGAGAAACTGCGCTCCAAGACGGCAGCACTGGCCTTGGTAGGCATAACTCCTGTTGATCTCGGCGTCGACTACGGAAAGGAGGCGTCAAATAACCCAAAACTTGCCGACGAGGTGACGAACCGAATGCGGGAGTCCCTTGGTGAGGCGAGGACCGACCTGATCAAGATGAGCGAGGCCAGGTACCCTCTCCGCAAGGCCAATCATCTTAAAGCTGCGCACAAAAGTATCGTCGATACCTTGGCCGAGGTGCATCCGTCTGCATCTGCTGACGAGATCATGCCCATGCTCATCTACACCCTCATAACGTTGCCGCCGGAGAACCTGCACGTCATCAGCGACCTTCACTTCATCCAGCACTTTCGCTGGGAACAGAAGCTGACGGGCGAAGCCGCATATTGCCTGACGAATCTCGAAGCAGCAATAAGCTTCCTGCAGACGGTTGACCTGTCGACATTGAGAGCAGACGAGCATCCATCAGGGCCGCCCAAGGTCGATGGCCAGATTGGCACGCCGAGATCAGAGACTTTCCCGCCAGCCTACGGAATGACGACCCCGTCGCGAAGTTCGGCCGAGCCCAGCAGCGGGCTGATGCCGTCGCCGTCGAGATCCAACACTTCGCCATCGGCCCTCAAGGTTTCCGAGCTCCCCAAGAACAGAAGACTTAGTGATCTTGTAAACACACCCGCCCAGGCCATCGGCGCTGCGAGCGATGCCGTCTTCAACACGGCCGATCAAGGCCTCAAGACCA
The DNA here is from genome assembly GCA_030787035.1 of Aschersonia sp. MBC 877. Taxonomy (NCBI): domain Eukaryota; kingdom Fungi; phylum Ascomycota; class Sordariomycetes; order Hypocreales; family Clavicipitaceae; genus Aschersonia; species Aschersonia sp. MBC 877. Next base: position 6,444 of record JARJUA010000266.1, read on the forward strand.
TATCCAACAGCCTGGGCGAAAGCTACTCATTCCTTCTCGGAAAATTACGGGAGCGTCAAGACGGTCCAAAGGAATCGATTGCAGTTCCGCGCACGCTGGACGACGCCCGCAAACTGGTCAGCACGCCGCCTCCTGAAGAGGACGACAACAACAGCGCAGCCAGTTCCGTCATTGGCGGTTCGGAAGACACGGAACGCAAACGCATGTCACTCCGTGACGATCTCGTCATGAGTCTCATCGGCGGCCGGCGAGATGCCAGCGCCGACAGCACACGCAGTAGAAGCCCATCCGCCGCCGCCGCCACCGCCAAGAAGGCTGGGCCGGCAGACGATCCCAGTAAAGCTGCGAACGCGCCCGCGATGCTTGACTCGGTCCGTAATCTAGGCAACACCTTCAATCCCATTGGACGACTGTCGAGCATCGGCATGATGCGCGGCTTCGGCCGCACCACGCCTATTGCGTCTCCCAAAGAGACCGCTCAGGCAACAGATGGCGGTGACCTGGCAACGGTACGTCCTTTCCAACCCCCCTTTCTCCCTCTCGGCCCAAATCTTGCTGTGGCCCGACACGTTCTTGGTTGACCTTGTCCTGTTTCCCCCCATAGGCATTCCCAGACATCGCAGCGTCCCTGCCGCCAAAACAAGTGGTTGTTCCCAAATTGCCGCCGCCCATCCAGCGGTTTATGGAGGTACAAGGCCCCGGGGATCTCAAGCTGGGCGAAGTTCGGGATCTGTTGAGAGACTATCGACGGCTGGCCGTTGCCCTCAAGAATCTGGGCGCTTTTGATGAAAAATGATTCACTTCCGGACTGCACAATTGATGAGGCCGGCCATGTCAAGATTTGTGTATTGGATAGAAAGCGATGGAAGCCGGCGTTACACGGTTCTTTGGAGTTTGAGGCTTTTGGCGATCAAGACATGCACTCAGGAAAGAGCTGGGATTCACGATCGAACAAGCATGGATGTTTTCAGGCCCGCGGCCAGTGAATACATGTATTCCCAACAGATACAAATCGAATAGACTTGCCCGCCCGACATGACAACCCATTTTGGCTGTGCTCTATAAACTCTATGATCAACATCCTAGATACAAACTTCTCCATTCTGCCTTACTCCTGACGCTGCGACAGCCGAATATTCCCAGGTCACGCCCCCCTCAGAGCCTCTGAAGGAAGGGGGAGGGGGACGAAGATTCAACGCTAATTTCGATAATTATAATAAGAAAAATGAGAATGAGGTCCTAAACGGTGCGCCGCCTTGCACGCCGCACCGGTCGAAATCACTGCCACGGACAGCATGGTTCACAGTGCTGGTGCAGTATCAGGCCGTTGCTGCTGCGGCCGCGAATCCTGCCTGTTGGCGCTGATGATGCGTCTCATGTAAGCCATGCCGTCATCTTGGTTCGGCTCCGAGACTGTACGAATCGGGCTTAATTGAGGCGCGCCAGAGTCTGATACAATCGCATGCTGATGAGATGGCCCGTCTCGAAGCACGTTCGGTCCAGGGTGCAGAAACGATCTGAACACGCTGCTATTGCGCCGCCCTCGCTCGCGGCTTTTGCTCCGCGTACGGCCATGAGGCTGAACCCCAGACGCTGTGGCGTACGACGTGGTAGTGGCAGCTCTGGCCAGAGCTGCTTCTTGTTCCTCTGCCTCCCTCCGAAACTTCTCTTCGCTTGGCAGCAAGATGGCTCGGTCCAGACCGTACGGGAGACCACGGTGCCGACCTCGAATTTGCATGGCGATAATGACTAGTTTGCCGGGAACCGTAAATAGGGAACATAGGGAGGCATTGATTCCTTTGGCACCCATGCTCAATCCTACGGTGCCGTAGGCGCTGACGACCTCGAACAGGACATCGAACAAAGAGAACTTGCCACTCATGATTTTTGGACCTTCGCTGATGGTGATGATGAAGAAGCCCAGGAAGACGTACCACAAGTCAAAAGACAGTTGACGTCGTAAATGAGTTCCCACATACGATAAGGGCGCAGCGTCGTCATTGTCAGTATCGTGGTTCTGATACATGCCCAGCGACTTCTCCTCGTACACGTTCGTTCGACGAATGGAGATGGCGATGGGGAAAACGGAAATGTACATCATGATCAAGTACAGGACGGGGATGGCAGGGTGGACGTCGGACAAGCTGATTGCAGAGAATCCGGCAGTCCGCGTAGATGCGGCCTGGAAAAGGCCAATGACAACGCGGTTCTTGACGCTGTACTGTGCGATGGGCTCAGAGCCAAGCTGTTCAACAGTTGTTCGATTAGTTCTGTCTGGACAGCCAGCTTCTTCGGGCAAGGCGACTCACATCAAGGACCATAAAGAAGAGAAGGTCGAGTGCGTTGAGAATGATCAAGATCCAGAACAACCACCAATTCGGCCCCGAGGGGAATAGTAGTGTGAAGCAACGACGGGGGTGATCGAGTAAGAACTTAAGTTCCTCCCAGATTCCAGATCCTGTAGGTGCAAGCTTGGCGGACACCCAAATGATAAATCGCAGCATCACAGGGAATGCTGTATTCCCAATGAGAATAAAAAACCATGTGATCATGAGAGTGTACTCGGATGTGTTGAAGGAAATCATGCTATCCGGCGTGAGGGTGAAGCCTACGTCCATAAAAGCCACGTTGGAGGTGAAAAATGCCCACCAGGTTCTCGAAATGCCGTCTCTTTCGACCACTTGGCCATACTGGTCACTGAGCAGGATGAACGGCAGCATGCACACCAAGACCGCAATATGGAACCCCCAAAAATACACCAAAAGGATGATGGCCAATGTTCGAAGCGAGCGATATTCAATACCGCCCAACTCTTCCCGCTGTTCCAGCGTCAGACCAACAAAGTTAGAATTCCGGGCCATGGTCGGCGTATAAGAAAGATACGGCATGTCTTCGGTCTTGGCATGAGACATCGCTGTGCGAATAGTGTCCAGGGTCCGAGTCCGGGTTGGCCGAGCAAATCTCAGGTCTTCACCATCCTCGTGAAATTTATTCTGAGTCTTGTTGAAAATGCGAGGCTTGCGGAGCCTGAGTGCATCGAAAGTCGCACCGACGGCCTTGACGTTGTCTTCCAAGTCTTCCCTGGAATGTTTTTCGGGCTCTTCGATGGTGACGTCTTCGGGGTCATGAACGGCAGAACGATCGAGCCGATCGTTGTCCTCTTTGTTGGCATTCCTGGCCTCGAGTCGGGTTGGCCCCAAGCCTCTTTCAGCATCCCGCGGACCCGGAATGCGAAGGACTTCATCATCGCCCAGATTGCGCTGGCGTTCCAAAATAGCGATATGCTCTGTGTGTAGTCGGTGTTGGTGTTGCGGAAACTTCGTAGCGTCATCGCGCAATCCATCGCTTCTCTTGACAGTATCCGCAAAAGTAATGGCCGTGGGGCCTGCAATGTTGTACCCTGACATTCGGCTGCCCTTCTGTCCTGGCTCTTGCTCCTGCTCCCCCATCGTAGAGTTGGTCGGTTGGAGCGGGGTGTCTGATGCTGTGGTCGTGTCACTTTGATCACTCTTTTGTAGGAGTCCACCTTTGGTTGCCATGCCATCTTCGAGAGGGTTGCCGTCATTCGTGGATCCCTGCTCCCGACCAGTTGGTGGTATAAGCGTGATGGTCCGACCGCCGACCCCTCTTTCAACCGCACGCAAGTCATCGCGGGACTCAGATCTAGACTTGGTCAACGTCCGGCGTCGTTGACGGATTTCACGAGCCCAGCTTCGGAACCGCTTCTCGAACCAGTACAGACGTAGGAACACGACGCATGTATGCATGGTGATAGGGTTTGACGTCATGGCAAAAAGGTAAATCATAGCTTGCTGAAAGCCATTGAGAAGGTTGAGGTCAACGGGATTCAGGCCAGCTTGAGTGTTTGCTCCGCTACCAAACATCAAAGCATCTATATATGCTAGTTCGCCTTTTCCAGCGACAAAGATGGCGATGGAACTGACTATAGTTGCTCCGATGATCCAGAAATCTGCGCAATCAAGCATGGTCAGCGTACCGCCAATGGCAATAGCAGCATGGCTTTCTCGACTTGTAAGGAATTGAACATACAGTGGACGGTGATGAAGCTAAAATGCGGATTTCTCGATATGAAGTCAGGCTTCACAATCTTTAGCTGGCGCCATATATACAACCTCGCTTTTTCTAATACGCTGAACGCCATTGTTTCGAATGGCAGGATTGAAATGTCGTGAGATAGGACGATGGGAGGGCCTGAAGTTGGTGCCGTTGCCGGTGCCGGTGCCGTGCCAAGGCCAAGGCGGTACTACTTACTACAAGGGTCGTTTTCTTCGCAATCGGCGTTTCTTGAAGATGTCCCGAGACCAATGACGTCCAAGTCGAATGTTGCGATGCCTTACGGGTACATTGAGCCCGATTATGAGGTCAAAACTCTTGAAAGATATCTCCTTTTTGGTCAAGCACCAGTCCGATTGGCGGACATCGATTGCGAAAAGGAGTTGCGCAACATGGTGACAACGATCCCAATTTCGAAAGGTCTGTACGAAATAAGTTGGTATTCTCGATACCGTCCCGTCTGATCTGATGAGTTGAAATCCGTATTGTTGATCAAAGCTATTCAATCCGATTGCACGACCAGCTCAACTTGAGTCGAGCAGCAAATAGCATAGAAGATGTTGATCGGATTACTCGGCTCCAAGTCTCCAGGGATAAGGAGGTAGCTCGTTGTAAGACCGAAATAGTTTTTTTGGCGCCCTGAGAAAAAGTTGGCCGTCACTGAATCAACCAGGAAAAGGACGACTAGCAGTTTCGACTATGTTCGTCGCGAAGGCATACGAGTATGTCAAAGCTTGCCTTTGCTATGGCTTGGGGGCTCCTGAGGAAATTGCTACTTATGACCGGTACTGAATTCTTCGGCTTAACGCAGTGGATGTGTTGATGGCCCACAATGTTGCATGTGCTCTCGGCCGGGCCAAGGATTCCCGGAACTCTCAAGGTTGCGGTGGATTCGAACGTTGGTCCTGCAGCCGTGACGGGATGAAGAGCCCTACAGGTGCGACCTTTCGGTAGACAACGAGTCCAAGTACAGGCAGGCTCAGTGATCAGCTCTGTGCGTGGGCGAGGAGCCAGGTGAGCTGTGCAGGATATAGGGACAAGTGAGGAAGGAAAATGACGCTGTCGCCGGGCAATCTGCCAGAATACGATATCGGCTGATACGCTGTGGTGCGGAATCGGGTGCGTGAATAGACCTGCCGGCGAAACAAGATTGTTTTGTCAAGTCTCGGGAACGGAGGTACTTTATGGTGAATGACCCGAGTAGGAAGGCGCAAGCAAGCTGCAGCGGTTCCTGCAAGTCCAACACTGCAGCGGGGCTTCGGCTGCACTCGCGCTGACCCGCGCAACAGCGACAGATGGGAGCCGACCGGTGCAATTGGCCTTGCACTCGCGCGTGTCGCGCAGTCTGTCGCGGAAGGAGTTGGTTTGGAGCTGTATGTACAAAGGATGGGAGGGGGGAGAGGACCTAAAAGGGGAAAGGAAAATCGGGAGTTCAGCTGGGATCGAGACCCAGACACTGGCGCCAAACGGTCGTGGGAAATAAAAGCTTAATACGGGCAGTACTTGGGCTAGACGTGACGCCAACCGGAGGCGGAGAGAGAGAGTCAGGCGAGGCGAAGCCAGCTATTGCCCCATCACTAGATGACTTCCATGGAGCAGAACATGAGAAATAGCACGGGAAAAATAGACGTGTGCCCGCATCCGTCACATTCCTCCTTTCATTACAAACAAAAAGGCGGTCTCGGGCCACGTCCCGCTCTTCTGATGGCCATGATTTTTTTTTTTGTGAGAGGGGCGGCACTTTCCTTTCCCTCCCATCGCACAGGGGGCCAAATCCCGTTGGCGAGTCACGGCGCAGCACGCGCGCCTCTCTCGATAACGTGTCATGTCGTGCAACCAACCCTCATGCACCCGTCTGGGCCCCTTGATCTGCCCCTGCCATGGATGATGACCGGAACGCTTGTTCTAGAGCCCATGGGCCGTTCATGCAACGACCCTCCTTGCGCCCTGGTCCCTCACAAGTACGCTCCTTTGTTCGTGGAGCCGTGCATCATCATTCTTCTCAGACGCAGTTGCGTGCCCGCACAGCCGGCACACAGGCCAGAGATGCGGACCACACGCTGGCCACATATCAAACACTGCAGCGTCCAAGTATTTCCGATGACGGAAAAGGTCAAGTCGGGTCGGTTTCAACGAACCCTGAAGTCAATTGACCCCTGCGAATAAGCAAGGCGCTCTTGAAAGGTTGTGTTCAGCCACCGAGGTCTCTGTGGCGCAGTTAAATAGGTCTGCATCAAGATGTTGCGTCTTGACCACCAGGCCCGTTGTGCATCTACCTACCTACGTACCTGTAGCAGGATATCTCTCATATAGTACTACGTGACTTTGATTTAATCTAGTCGGCAGCGAACGACACGCTCCCGGCCAGGGCGATATTCATCTTTTGATAGTTCACGACGTCATTGGACAGCAGTACAGGGTAGTGTGCTCTGGTGCATCACGAGGTCGAACCCAAGACAAACTCATTCTCAAAAGAAACATTGTGTGCCCAAAACGCGCTCGCATGGGATCAGATTTATGTAAATGCTCTGCTCGTACCCGGTAGCTTTCCTTGCCCGAAGTACTTGATTAATATGCGTTTTCTTGCTGACTCTTTCTTCCTTCTGGCATGTTGAGTCTATGGTTGTCCTAGCCCTTCGCCGCCCGCTTTCGCCCACAGACAGCGCCGATTTGTGCAGACTTTGCTGAGGCACCTCGCAGCCTCGAGGTTGATGATGTTTTGCTGCGAAGGGAGGGTGCATAGGATGAAATACACGAGAGTCTCTCCACAAAATGGCCAAGCTAAATCCCGATGTCCAGATCCTCGAGTCGTCATCTTTCCTTATTGAGAGGAGGCTGCTGGTGTGTGAGGTTGACCCCCATCTGTTAAGTCACAGCATAGACTACTTGCACTGTTGCCGAGAAGAATAATACCAAACACTTGAAATTTGCCTTGGTAGATCTTTCCAATATCGGGCATGAGGATCTATCGCCCCCTTTCGATATGGTCGACCTAATGATACTATGTGGTCCGCCAGCTGTTGCTTTCGTTGTGCGCGGGTGTGCTCTTGAGGAACACAGCATGAGTAAGGAAACTCCAATGGTCGGGTGAAGGAGTTGATATTGCTTGACTAGAGGAGATCGACGAATCCATCGTATTCTGCTTCGAAACGAGAAAGGAAGCGCAAAGGTTGCGAGGGTGTTGCGTGCCTTTATCCGGGTACTTACACAAGACACTTCGTACACAAGCGTCAGGTATCCATGTAATGCGCAAATGGCAAATATAAGCACGCGTAGGAGGGACGAAGTTTTGTCAAATATTGACGCATGGAAATTAATGCCCCCACCGTTTTCCAGGTATTGTGAACCTCTCGATGGTTCACCCCGCTGCAGCCCGTCTGGCATTCTCTCGGCCGATTTTCTTGAAGAACGCGTTGCTTTCCTTCTTTCCCTTCCCCTTCCCCCGGCCCAGCCCTTGGTTGACCCTCTTGTTCTGCTCGATGTAAGCCATGTCTTGGCCACCGCTAAGCTCGCCCAATGTTCCAGCCGTTCTGCGCGCGCCACCCCTTTTCTTCTTGCGGCCCATGGCACCACTGTGAAATAGGTCGTCGGTGATGTCTTCATCTTCCATTGACTCATTCTCTACCAAAACCTTTTGCAACAGCTCCCGACGTTCACTGGCCGTAGCGAACGCCAACCCAGGAGTCTTTTCGATGTTGGCCAGCTGCGTGATGACCTTGAATGCGTAGCCTTGATCCACCAAAAATGCCTGTCGTTTCGATGAGAAATACATCTCCTGCGTGTCCTTAGATACCAAAGAGTAAAAGAAAGCGTTAAACCCTTCATCGTTTCGACGTTTCGCTCGAAGGATCCGGCCTAGTCGTTGGGCCTCCTGACGGCGCGAGCCATAGTGCGAAGAGATTTGAATAAGGCACGTAGCTTCTGGCAGATCGAGGGATGTATCTCCAATCTTAGAGAGGAAGAGCGTATTCACCAACGGGTTATGTTGAAAATTTTCCAAAACTTTCAGCCGCTCTGGTTGTCCCGTTCCTCCGTAAATAAAAGCTTTGCCCAGCTTCAGAGCATATGCCTTTAATGCGTAGACATTATCAGAGAAGACGATGATTTTGTCTCCTCGGGCCTCGTGGTAGTTTATGAGGTACTGGCACGCCTGGAATTTTCTTGGATTCATAATGTAAAGCAAGTTCTTTTTCCTCGATGGCGCACGCAGGTACTCGTCATAGAACTCAGTCGGCATCGGGCACCACACCTCAGCACACTGCACTCGGGCAATATGGCCTTGTTTAGAAAGCTCCATCCAATTCGCCTCGAACAGCTTGGGACCAATCAAGAAGTTGAGATCAGAGATCTTATCGTCTTCACGGAGTAAAGTTGCAGTAAGACCGAGCTTAGAGTGCGTCTTAATAGACGATGTGACCTTTCTGAAAATATTCGCGGGGACAACATGAACCTCGTCGAGCAGCATGAGACCCCATTCGCGACCCGTTAGAAATCTCATCATCTTATCGGCATCGTATGACCTCGCTCGAGATTGTGTGACCATGGAATAGGTCGTGACGATAATGCCGGTGCTGCCCGTGAATACAGATCCTTTCGAGTCAGAGGTGAATGCCACGATATCATCAGGATTGATATTCGACCATTTCAGGAATTCGTTGCGCCATTGAACAACAGACATAGAGCTCGTGCAGAGGACAATGACGCCTTTCTTGATTGTGCAAGCCGCAGTGATCCCAACGAGAGTCTTGCCGGCGCCGCACGGCAACACAATAAGTCCGCTTTTTGCTCGGCCGTTACCGAACATCTTGCTAAGGCTTTTTTCCTGATAGGGACGGATTTGAGTGCCTGGTTTCAAGTCGATCTCTAGATTTGAATTGACCTCATCTCGACGGAAGTCGTATTCCTCCAACACAGGATAGCCCAAGTTGAGGCATTCTTTCTGTACAGTTTCGACGTCTTTGTCGGCAATCTCGAAAGCATACGTAACCTCCTGGTCGTCGTCATCATCCTCGTTAAGGACAGTCAGGACATCTCCGGAAATGGCTCCATTTGAAGGCTCTCCAGCTTGCTGGAGGCCATTTGCTTGCTTGACACCGGCGGCATTTTTGGTACCTGGAATCACCAAGCCGCCAATCTTAGGGGCAGCGGAAGTTGTGATTTCCTCCGTGCCTTGGACACGGAGTGGCCCGATTTTGGGGTTCTTGAGCAGTATTTGCAGCATTTCGGGATCAGGACTTTCCACAAAATATTTGGTGTTCTTCAGAACCAACTTGACTTTGCCGTAACTTTGGGTGCAGCTGGTAATGAAGTCTCGAATCTCGTCGGGCAAAGATGATCGCAGGAAACGGTCCAAGGTATTGATAATATCAGAAGGTGACAGACCGACGGAAACAGCAGCGTAGAGACTATGCGTGGTAAGGGCATATTCATGCATGAAAGTCGGTCGGGACAGAGGTTCGGCTATGGTGATGAGGAAATCCGTGGCTTGTTCCGCCAGCGGGTTGAAGCTTTCAAGGATAATCCTCCCCTTCTTTGGGTCGATCCATAACGGACGGTTCTGATAGTCTTTCTTCAAGTTCATGTATGAAAAGTCCCGATCACCAAATATATGTGGTAGAGGTTCTCTGATGGCGTGCCTCTTCTGATATCGATCGAGAGAGAAAAGATCGATATTTTTGTCGATGTCGCGCTCCAAGACTTCGTCAACGGGAGCATCATCGTCATAATCTATTTCATCATTGCTTTCGAGACTGCGAGGTGTTGTCGTTTCAGGTGCTGATAGATGCGAGACCTTCTTCGTCGGTCCGCCTTGCGCAGCGGCGTCCGCTTTCCTTTTCGGAGCCATCGTGCGGAGAATTTGGCGCAATAAGAAGTTTGATCGAGCTCTGACGCGTGTTCTTGGGGTAAATCGAGCAGTGGACCAGATAAAGAAAGTTTTGCGTTTGACGTTGGCTGGATTACGCGAAGACAGAGATGAGAATTTCGAGCGGCTGATGGTCGTGAGAATGCAGTACAAGCAGGGTGTCGCTGGCAATCATACCCGCCAGGGATCAAGCTGCTGTGGCCGATAGGGTTTCGAAGCTAACTTCCATTTCAGGAGGATTAGAAGTTTGCATGGCGAGGCTGAAGTTGCGAAAAGAAGTTGAACTTCATGCTATATAAGCCTCGTATCGATTTGCCTTTCGAGTGACTGCGTGAGTCACTGCGTGCCACCTCTGGTCCCCCTTTCTGGACCATGATCCAAAGTGGCGCGCATTTTTTGGCGCTGCGCTTTTAAGACGGGGCCAGGTATAAGTTAACTGTGGATAATAGTGGGGGGCCTACTTTGTACTGTCTGTAAACGCGCCAACTTTGGCGAATATTAGCTGTCGATAGGCGAGCGACAGCTGCGCGAGACTGGGCGTGGAGGCGGGCAGCAGCAACACGTGCCCGCTACAGTATGAATCTGCGCCAAGCGACAATTCGACCCCGCCAAATCGGTGCTGAAAGGGAGCGCGTGAACCCAATCCAATTAAACGCACATCACCGTGGATCTCACAGCCTGATAAGCTTGGGGAGTCCAAACGTCAGCAGGCACAATCATGTGGTGAGTATTTCTACCTGCTCTGATCTACATTTGAGAGGGTCTGACACAACCAGTAAACACGTCTTGAACGCGCAAGTATCCATACGATCGCCCTGTTGTTCGTCCTCCCCTCTCGCGCATGGTCACCGCAAGCCGGCACACTGACTCTTCCAACCCAATACAGGTCGAAAATGGTTCGACTGCGCCGAATGCCATCACGAGCAAGAGAGACATGCTCTTCTCCAAAGCTTCGAGATGGTATTCGCGTGCAAAAAATGTAAAAAATGCTTTCGCAAGGATACTCAGGAATTCGAGGAGAGCGACGAGTATTGCCCGCATTGCGACAATCATTTTGTCATCGACGCGAAAACACCGAAAGCGGCTTTGTCGGTAGAGAGCGAGGACGTCAGGGTGAATAATAAGATGCTCAAGGACGAACGCGTAAGGCAGCAGAATTATCGTAACATGTTCGACCCGGATCCAGACGCCGACAAACTAGGTTGAAGATCGCTCAGGGGATTGCTGGTTGATCATGTATGTAGTAGCATTTTTAGGCGTTAGCTGTTGGCATCCTTATCACCCTGGAGACTTTGGCACGAAGTAATGCATGGATGCAAGACCGCTGTGGCACTGGGTCATTTTATTTCCTCTACTGTATCTTGCTCCTCCTTCAAGGTTTTCTACAAATATGAGGAATACGTTTGCAACGTCGTTGATCAATGGCCGTCGCTTCCCTTTTCGACGCGATATTCCTCCTGGGGCCAGTCTCCTACTCTGCAGCAGAGTCATCGGCTCCCCTCGTCAGTATTGCTGCTGTTCCTTGACCAGGCGTCCGTCCTGTCTTCTTCTTGGCCGCCTCCTCTTGTTTCTCTTGCTCGATTTCTTTGACGTAGCCTTCGATCTCATCGGTCTGCAATATTTCCATGGTGGTCCCGGGCGCCATGAGAGCAATTTCAATGTTTTTCGCGCCTGTCTGCACAACTTCTAATAGGGATTTGATAGCCAATCGAATGGTGGCTTCACGATCCATATCCTCTTTATAGTTGCGTTCGAGAAACTCGCGGACTGTTTTGCTGGATCGACCAATGGCATTTGCTTTCCTGTACAGAATCATTATTTGAGTGAACTGGTAAGAAGCGCAGCAGAGACATGTCCATACCATGCTGAGTAAATACCTGACGGCTCGGTCTGGAAAAGTCTGGGCACTTTGCTGCCAGGGTCAAAACCAACGACAAGGGTGCTGATTCCAAAAGGACGAACACCACCGGCTTGGGTGTAGCGCTGTTGAACACCGGCGACGTATTTCGTTATGTAGTCGATAGTGACGGGGTCTTCCACGGAAAGGCGATGAGACTGGGCTTCTAATCTAGCTTTGTCGACAAGGATACGAGCATCAGCGTTCAGGCCAGCGAAGGCCAAGGCTGCATGAGTATCCAGGAGCTGAATCTTGGATGGAGTGATGCGGGTATCTTGAAGCTTCATGGCTGATCGCTTCTCACAGCCGAGCACGACTACATCCTTGCCCTTGACCCCAACAGCGCAGGTTCCTGGTGTCCATCGTTAGTCAGGCGAAGCTCTTGCGCGCCCATTTAGGTTATCAGCTGACCTCGCTTCACTGCTTCGCCGGCGTATTCGACTTGAAATACATGCCCATCGGGACTATTTCGATTTAGAATGTCTCACATCGAATGAAAGTCGGGTCAATCTCAAACCTGAAAACTGCAAGTACAGAAAGTTGTCAGTTGATGGACTGAATAGATAATGACGCCGGCCGCAGCTCACCAGAGAGGGCTCTGTCGTATCCAGATGCCATGGTCACAATTTGCGTCGGCTTATCATGCAATTTAGTGTGTTGCTTCAACCAGGACTCAACGTTGTTGCTGGCGCCCGGAGAATTGATCGTCAGAGAAAGCGTCACTACGATGATGCGGCAGTCGAGAAGGAGCTTCGTCAGACTGGCAGCCTGCCCTACCCGCAGCAAGCGGCGGCCCCCCGTACTTAGGCTGCCAGAGCTATCCCAACATGGGTTGTCAACGGAACAACTTGTTCGCCGCCGAGTACAGTGCGCATAGTGCGAATAATGCGGAGTTTGCACGAATCTACATATTCACATATGCGCTCCGTACAGGTACTGTACATAAAGTAGATACTTTTATAAAGTAGGAACTTTGCTTACGTGCCTTGCTCTACTTTACACGACTTCATACTCCGTATGTCATTATTAGCTTTGCCAACGAGGTTGGCCTCTTTTCTATGCCTGACCTATTTGATTGTGACGCCAGTGAGTGCGAGTAATCAAAATCACGTAGTCATGGACTGCTCAGATGCCTCGCGAAATCCCCCGCGTCGCGCGGTTTCTAGCCAGGTTGTTGAGCGCTGCAATGATCTGGTCGCTGCTACCACCAGGAGTTTGGCAGGAAGTGAAAATTTGCTTCACCCTCTGCCTGCCACCCAAGCGACAGCGCAGCATATTTGTGATCGCGAGCAACGGGCCTAGCGGAAATAATACATCACCAGCTTGGACTGATCGGCGACGACGGACACTGAATGATTGTTGTCTTTGTGAGGCGAACGGTTGTGGCTGGATTGGGGACAACATCAGGATATGACAGCTAGTGGCTGCTTGTCCGAACTTATTGGTGTTTTGCTAGCGGGCGGCAGTCGTTGTTGGGTGTGGGCCGAGGGACTGGTGCGTCGGCTCAGGACGTCACCCCCTTCGAGCCGATGCTTTCCACACCACCAACGAAGAAGAGCTTCATTCCCGCCGCCTGCCTCCGTATTCGATTCGTCCAATCTCTGTTTTTTCCCAACTCAAAATCATTGAAAGCACCCATCAAGATGAACACGCTGCGTATGTTGCGGCCTGTCGCAGCCCGGACTTTATCCCATCGCCGCTCAGCTTTGCCTTGCAGCTTCCGCGCCTATGGGGCCAAGTCATTCGAGTACATACAGACTTCCAATCCGAAGCCTGGCATTGGACAAGGTGTGTGCTCGTGGCTGCATCATGATCATTTTTCACGTGGACTGTCCTGCTTATACCACCACACCACTTGAAGCCACTTTGAATCGACCAAAGTCACTAAATGCCCTGTGCACCCCTCTCATCAATGAGCTCAACGAAGCCCTAAATGACTTCAACAGATGCGACGACACTTCCGTCATCATCGTTACTGGGTCGCAAAAAGCCTTTGCTGCTGGCGCCGACATCAAAGAAATGGCCCCTTTGGCCTTTTCAGAGGCGTACACCAAATCATTCATCGAGTCCTGGTCTCTCTTGACGACGCAGATCAAGAAGCCCATCATTGCTGCCGTCTCCGGACACGCTCTCGGTGGAGGGTGCGAACTTGCCATGATGTGCGATTTAATCTATTGTACGGAAAACGCCAACTTTGGCCAGCCCGAAGTGAAGCTCGGCACTATTCCCGGTGCTGGGGGCAGTCAGCGCCTGACCCGAGCCATCGGCAAGGCCAAAGCGATGGAACTCATTCTGACGGGCAAGTCGTTCTCGGGCATCGAAGCTGAGAAATGGGGGGTAGCGGCACGATCATTCCCAACCTATGAAGCACTCATGGAGGAAACCCTCAAGACGGCCGAAATAATGGCCGGACACTCCAAGGTTGCGTTGCAAGCCTGCAAAGAGGTGGTCAATAAGAGCCAGGATCTGGGCCTGAGAGATGGCGTCGAGTTTGAAAGACGGGTCTTCCACAGCCTGTTTGGCAGCCAAGATCAGAAGATTGGGATGAAAGCTTTTGCCGACAAAACCAAGGCCCAGTGGACGCACTCATAGACAGTCACTGGACGCATGTTGAGGCTAGTACCGGAAATCGAACCAAGAAGTGTGCGTCGAAATTGATGCAGTCGCTTGCCAGCTCGGTATCCAAGAGATACCCGAGGATACGGCAAAGGCAGTCAGTGCCTTGTCTTGGCGCACCGCGGGGCATCGCCTGGCACGCGCGAGGAACCCCGTGGTATGGTGCAAGCATGACCTCGTATCCTTTGCCGTGACTGCCCTGCCCGGCGCTGACCGTCAGGCCGGGCGTCATTGCTGTTGGCCTGGTGGAGCCGGGACATGACTGACTGACTGTCCTCCATGCTACTCTGTACTCTGCAGCTTGCGTTATGGAAATATCAGACAATCCGCCTGGGCAGACTGTAGCCAGTCAGCAGCTGCCCGACGCAGTCGCCCCGCCGTCCTGCAAGATGCAGCTTGTGCAGGCTTTTTCATCGTTGATTGAGGCCGCGGCCAGAACTGGCTGGCTGGAGCTCGCCGTGCCTCCACACATACTTGACTGAACTCTAAAAAGTGATAGACGGTTGACTGCGCTTTATTATATGTGTGTTTGTGTGTGTGCGCGCGCGTCTCCTTACGCTACTCTCTTTCCGCTTCGGCCGGACGTACATTCCAGAGCCGATCTGTGGATGATGGCATGAATGGCTTCTCGAAAGCCCAGCTTGGATCTGGAGAAGGAGCTAACCTGCTCGGTGCGTTGTCCTTCTTCACAAAAAGCCCACCCTGTCTGTTGGCTGTCAACCGTTCCTCGGGTCTCCTCAAAACCGCCCACGGAGCGTGGGCGCTTACCGAGCTTTTGCGTCTAACAATTCTGCTTTAGATATGCACCGAGCTTCTGTACCAGCCCTTGACTTTGCTTGATTGCCTGCATACGTTCTGTGGCGCATGTCTCAAAGAATGGTTTCGTTTCCAAGCTGCCAAAATCGAGAATGCACCAACGACACCGTCTCCAGATGACATCCTCTTCACTTGCCCATCATGTCGAAGCTCTGTCCGGGACACGCGGCGCAATGCCACAGTCGTCACGCTGTTGGAAATGTACATTGCGGCGAACCCGACGAAAGCCCGGTCTGAAGTTGAGAAGGGGGAAATGGCCGCAAAATATACACCAGGAGATCAAGTGATTCCCAAAATTGAAGTTCGCGAGAGGACTTCACGGGAAAGAAGGGCAGATGAGGAGGATCGCCGCTTACTGGACGCCGTACGTGAGATGAGCCTGCGCGAGGCAACACCTAGGCTCGCATCAGCGGAGACTTCGAGGCAACAGCGACAAAGCCGCTCCGTCGATACAAGATCCAGCTTCACCGGGCAACAAAGCTCGGACTCTCGTCATCGTGGTGCTCATGGGGTCTCTTCCAATCATTCTCGCCGTGAAGGTACTGATCGTCGAGATTCTGAAGACAGCATACGGCGGCGAGATTGGCTATCCAGGCGAGGCAGAAGTGGTAGTCGCCAGCGTCAAGTTGAGCATCAAGCCTCGCTCAGATCGCTGCTTGGATCTTCGGTCATGACTGAGCGCGATATTGAGAGGGAGATTGAGGATTTTGCCAGGCAGATCCAGGAGGAAGGTCTGCTTGACGGTCTGGACTTGGACAATATTGATTTGACACGGGACGACGAGCTCAGCCGACGGATCACTGAAGCGTATAGACGTCGACAAAGGGGCAGATCACGAAATGAGGCATCCCGGCGACATCTCCCTGGCAATCACAGTGCCGTTGCGAGGAGCCATGACGCTACTCAGCCCATTGCGCGATTAAGGGTCCTGGAAGACGGCCGACGATCTCGGCCCGGTGCCCGATCGGTAAGCGCAGGTGGCCAGACTGAAGCTGAGAGCATGCAAACGAGCCCGGTCCTGGCCAACCTTGAAGTGAGGGAGACGGCGGGACGTCCGAGACGAAGAACGGCAAGTGGAGGACGCAGCGCCACAACTCCAATACTCCCGTCCGCGACCGACACTCGCCCAGCGGCACGTTCTCAGACGGATTTGACCCTACGCCCACGAACTTCGGACTCTGTGTTTTCAGACTCACGACTCAATGATGACTCTGGTGCCGCCCTCCTCCAGTCGCCCGGTTCGGCACCAGCAGGCATTGTCAATTTCCCCCCAGCGCCATCCGAACACAATGCTTCATTCGCCAGCCGTGCACCTCGCTGGCATCCGGACTCGCCGAACACAACTCCCACGTCCTTGACGCGCGGAACTGCTTTGGCGCGCAACAGCAGATCCCACTTGCCTGCTGAGCTCGCCGTTGTTCAATCTGCCGTTTCTAGCCCATTCAGCAGTCCTGGTACATCACCTGGTCGTCGTACAAGACCGCAACTCTACCCAGAACCAGCCATATCCTGCCACAGGTGCAACAGACAGCACATAGAATACGAAGTGCACTACAACTGCAGCATCTGCGCTGGCGGACAATGGCATATATGTCTCACTTGCTACAGGACCGGGAAGGGATGCCGCCATTGGTTTGGATTTGGGTACGGGGCTTGGAGCAAGTGGGAAAAAATGCGGCAGGAGGGCGATGATCAACTGCCCAGACCACACATGCTCACGGCTTGCCGATACTTGCCGCCACCGTCAACGCCTGGCGGAGCCGACGGTAGAAAGACTCTCACCACAAACGATCCAAGAAGAAGGTATCAGACAGGAACATTCTGTGCGCGATGCCTCGCCTGGACTAATGGGTGTTACTGGCGCTGCGACCTTTGCAATGAAGGGGACTGGGGTTTCTGCAATCAATGCGTCAATCAGGGCAATTGCTGCACGCACATGCTCCTGCCGCTAAGTCATGAAGATGCCGAAGCTTTAAGCGGTTCAACGAATGCACCTGTCCCTGGGCGACCGCCCATGGCCAATATTGATACTGGACCTCACGCGAACAGTATCGGCTCCTTCAAGCCATTGATATTTCAGATCAAATGTGATCTGTGTCAAAAGCCCATCCCGTCTTCTCAGACTCGACACCACTGCTTCAGCTGCACTAGTCATCTTGTCTCGGATGCGTTACCGGGAGACTATGACATCTGCATATTGTGCTATGACGGTCTGATGTCCACGGGTCAGATCAGCGTCGAAAATGGTCGTTCGGGCTGGCGAAGATGTCCCAATGGTCATAGAATGGCCATCATTGGCTTCGTCAAAGGTCAAGGCGGCACCTGGCGATACGTGGAGCAAGACATGGTCGGTGGTCGTGCTCTTCGTTTCGAGTCCTCGGACGGCCTTGGCCAGAACGGCCAAATGCTTCAGAAATGGACCTGGGTGAAGGGCCAAGAAAAGTGGTCGCGTCTCGCTACGAAAGACGTTGCTGCCACTGCACCGTCATCAGTAGGACCCATGTCTCTGGCCCGAACTTTTCCTCCAAATGGCGGACTAGGTTCGAGGGGCAGCGCACGTTGGGCGTGGTACCCGCAAGCCGACGCCGACGACGAGCTGCTCTTTCCCAAGGGCGCAGAGATACGAGAGGTCGAGGACGTCAATGGCGATTGGTTCTCAGGCACGTATATGGGGGCCAAAGGGCTCTTTCCGGCCCCATACGTTCGACTCGCGCAAGAGTCATGAGGTTTGAGGAATGATAATGATGTTAAGCACCGCTGTTGCGACCTTCCCGCTTCTGGCCCATGGACCAGTGCTCCAGATGTTCATTCTTGGAATCGCATTGATTGGGCATGCATGATGGTTTGAATCGATTAGAAAGATCCATTGATCACGAGGCGTTGTACGCGACATGAAAATTCTCTGGCCCTGGGGTTGGGTGGCAGGAAAGCTCGAAATTTGTCACTGTTCGGTGAGCAAGAAATGAGGAGAAAACCCGACAGATCTCACTTTCAGGGTCAGATCCTTAACTCTTTAAAGTACCTGGTAACAGTGCTGAGGAAGGTGGTGCATGTTTTGGGTGGCATCTGTTAATGGAGTCACGATATATGATGCGAAGTTTGCAAAAGAGGTAAATCTGACTGAGGCTTGTCACACGATTTAAACTCAGCGCAATCAATGGTGATGGATTTGGCTATCTTCCTATCTGGATACACCTCGCAAGTAAGCCATTGGGAGAGTTTTTATTTAGTCATCCGTTGCTGTGCATCAATAGGACACACGCAGACCGGGGAGGCCGTCGAAGAAATATGACTTTTTGAAGTTCACATCATCCATCAAAGTTCGGAGATGGCAAGTAATCGTGGACATATCGTCCGGCGAGACTCGACCACGCCTAGTGCTGGCAGAGCTGGCAGAGCACTCCATAGAAGAAAAGCCGTCATATGTATGTAAGCCCAAAAATGCGTAATTGGCAAGCTTTGTTAAATATCATATGTGCGAGGGCAAAAAACCAACAGCAATTGCTATAGTCGAGCCGGGAATCGAACCCGGGGCTGCAGCGTCTTCACAGCAATCTAACAGAGTGTGAAGCCAACGTGTTACCACTACACCACTCAACCGTTACTAACTATGATTTTATTGACTTATATAAACTACGACTTTTAGGATCGACAGTTCACCTTTCGTTCAAGATGAGCAGCTCCTTGTTCCCAGACTCTAGCAACATTAGTGTGCACCCCTTGCGTCAGACCTGAGCCGTGAGCTGGCACTCGCGCCGTAAAGCCAAGACAGCAAGCCGGGTACGGGGTGGAGTGGCGCCAGGCGTTGTTGTGTCCCACGTTGTCATGTCCAAAGTATACAATGCGTCCAGCACTTGCGCAGACTGACAAACCGTCCTCATCAGCCATGACTGTTGATGGGTTTAGCTCATATCCACGTAAGATAGGTTTCCTTTAGAAGGCATACCCTTTCAATTCCCATAAAGAAGTGAAGCGATCGCACATCGTATCAGTGCCTTTCGCGCCGAGACACCGCAGAATCCTGGCAGACATGTTATACGTGTGAACACGGCCCCATAAATGACGTGACTGCGCCCATGTCCACCCCGGAACTTGCCCAGCTCTTCCACAACGGCCCATTGCGCCGGACGAAGCAAAGCAAAGCACAGCATCTCCATTTTTCAGCTTCCCGTCCGCATGTCGCCAGAGATTCAATCACCATCTTGACAGTCACACCGAGGAGGAGGCATGTTTCGACGCACTGCTGCACGGCTGGCCGTTGCGGCGGCCAAGGCTGCCGAACCGAGCGCTTACACGCTCGCGGTGTCCAAGACCCAAGGCATCTCCAAAGGCCTGACAGGAGGTAAAAAGCACCGCATTGCCCGACCTATCTGAAACTTGAGGCAATCCGAGTGGAGCTGACTTGCGGCGTTGCGAAAAGCAATCGGCAACACGCCACTTATGCGGCTGAACCGACTGTCCGAGGAGACGGGGTGCGAAGTCCTAGGCAAAGCCGAGTTCATGAACCCCGGGGGCTCGGTCAAGGATCGCGCAGCTCTGTACGTGGTCAAGGATGCAGAAGAGCGAGGCCTGCTTCGCTCCGGCGGAACCGTCGTGGAAGGCACAGCCGGAAACACGGGCATTGGGCTCGCACATGTTTGTCGCTCTCGGGGCTACAAGCTGGTCATCTATATGCCCAATACCCAGTCTCAGGGCAAGATTGATCTCCTCCGATTGCTCGGGGCGGAGGTGTATCCCGTACCGGCCGTTGCGTTTGACAATCCACAGAATTACAACCATCAGGCGAAGCGCCATGCCGAACGACTCGAAAATGCCGTGTGGACAAATCAGTTCGATAACACGGCCAACCGACGAGCACACATCGAGACTACAGGACCAGAAATATGGGCTCAAACAGCGGGGAATCTTGATGCTTTCACCTGCGCAACGGGGACGGCGGGGACCTTGGCTGGCGTCACGAGGTATCTGAAGGATGTCTCGGCCGGCAAGGTCAAGAGCTTCCTGGCTGATCCGCCGGGAAGTGTGCTGCATTCGTATTTCAGCTCCGGAGGCAAGCTCGTGGAGCGGACGGGATCTAGCATTACCGAAGGCATCGGCCAGGGCCGCATCACAGATAATTTGCAACCTGATATTGATCTGGTGGATGGATCGCTGCACATTTCGGACGAAAAGAGTATCGAGATGGTCTACCGATGTTTGGACGAGGAGGGCTTGTACCTTGGTGCCAGTTCGGCCCTGAATGTTGTGGCCGCCAAGGAGGTTGCGGAAAAGCTCGGAAGGGGTCATACCGTAGTCACCATACTTTGTGACGGAGCCTACCGGTACGCGGATCGATTGTTCAGTCGCAAGTGGCTGGAGGAGAAGAAGCTGCTAGGAGCCATTCCTACGTCTCTGCAAAAATACATTGTCCTGCCATAGAAAGCAAGTATGGGTCAAACACGGAAACTTGGGTGAAAAAGGCGGAAGCCAATGTGCAAACATACTATATTACAGAGCTAAATTGATGCCTTTTAGACTACTTATGCTTTCGTGGTAGGCACAGCAAGAGGTGGCCACCTGGGTTCTTCGCCCAGGACTTTACGGTACTCCTCTGCCCAGCTTTTTGTCCTTGATGGGCTCTTCGCGGCATAGTCTTGCAAATGAGCCTTTAGGTTCTTCAAAACCGGACTGAGTGAATTCGCGACCTCCCCCAGCACCTCCTTCGCAATCTCTATGCCCCTAATATTCTGACTCACGACTTGAACGTACGCACTGCCGCTCAGCGCGGTCTTGACCGTTGATCGACCGTGTTCCGTATTTCTCTCCACAGCAGGATTTAAAGTGGCAAAATCGGTGATACCGAAAAGATCCTTGCCCACTTGATCATTCCACAACGAGATGATTAGGGACACTTCGTCCCGTAGACGATCAACATCCTGCTCTGAGGCATTTCCGGCTCGAACAGAGCTAGCCCGGGTAAATAGAACCATGCTTCGTACGAGCCTCGAAAAGTGCAAGCGCTCTCGAGTATGAAGTGCATTGTCAATATGCTCAGGTCGTTGCAACAAATCCAGCACCAACTCCGCCCACTTCAATGCTTGTTTTGCGTGAACCGCATTCCCAGCATTTTCGCAGATTCTGTCGTTAATACACGCGAGGATTCGAGTGACGACCTCGGGATGTTTTAATGATAAACCGGTCCTGTCCGACTGCTTCGCGCATTCGATTATTGTAAAAACGTGGCCCTGTGTCCCTGCAAGACGTGCAATCTTGCCCCAATGCTCTGCTTTCAATCGGATACCAGCTTTTTTGTAGCCCGCTAAGAGAGTCCCCAAGTTGGCCCAATCTTCTGCTGTCTGCATGTTGTTCAGGGCCTTGCTCAAAGCTTTCTTTGAGTTCTCGACGCCCTTGAATCTGTCAATCGATGAGAACTTATGTTCCAGCCCGTCAACTTCGATGATGATTGGATTCTGCTCCAAATATGATCGTTTTTTGGCGTCGAAGACAATTTTGCGTTGCTTTTCGGGAAGGTAGGCAGGTAGAATTATCTGATTCTGAATGGAACCAAGGACTTTGTTCAATTCAACATTGCTAGTCTCGGTGAAGACAGCTCGAATAGCTGTACAGATTCAAGTTCAGCTTCATTCCTGGTGGGAAGGCAAGAAAAAGAATCCAGTGATGGCGCACCATTGTTCGCAGTCGAACTGAACTGCTTCTGGCAAGGCGTGGACAGCCTTGAAGCTGGGGGCGTTTGACGACTCCATGATCTCAAAGCCGACGGCAATGTTCGCCTCGACATGTCCGCTGTGCTGAATCTGTTGAAGGGTCGAAAATGATAATTGCTGTTGTCACACGTTATTGACGACGAAATTGCTGCACGTCGCCCGCGGCAGAGTACGCAAGTGGGTCGAAGGAAACCACACGCCCCACCGATCAGGGACAGCAACTGTCTGCAGCACTTGGTGGACACAGAACTTGGGCGACTGTCAATTTTTTACACGTCAACGCTGCTCTTACTCGATCATAGGCGATGAAGCTTTCCACGTCAACAAAGCGGCCCTTTGGCTGTTTGAAGGCTGTGTTTCGACTGGTCAGGATACAGAGGGAAGCGCAACGCAGGTTCGCTACCGCGATCGACTCCCCTCCCTCGACGATACATGCTATCACCACGAGGCAACGTATAGCTTACGGAAATCCTACTGAGATCTCACTCGTCTAAACTCATTCTAGGGGCATCACACGAGAAGATTCAAAAGTTTCAAGTATGGCCGCAAGTTCCGTCAGTTCGCTCGGCATGTCCAGATCCCATGCCCATTCTACGTCAGCAACAAATTCAACAACTGGACCCGACAGGCGCCCGGACGCGCCTTTTCTCAAAAGATCACGCAGACAGTGCCAAGGTCGGAGACGTTCTCATGGTGACTACAAAAGCTGGCGAACCTTTTTCGGGAGCTTTTATAGAAGTTCGTCGGCGAGGAGTCGACACTGCGATACTTCTTCGTGGGCAAATGATGAAGACGGGCGTCGAAATGTGGTTCAAAATTTATAGTCCTACGGTGACAGGCATCGACATCATCTGGCGGAGACCTACCAAAGCCAGGAGAGCTAGGCTGACGTATATGCGGAAGGCCAAGCACGACATGGGCAGCGTTGATCACCTGGTTTCTGCTTGGAAGAAGGAGAGGTATGCTTTGCGGTCCAAGTCCAAGCAAACAAGCGCTGTGAACACCAGAAGGTGAACGAGAGAGCTGCGCGACTTATGCGAGCGACATGTATATTCGCCACGTCTCAGGCCATGTACAAATGAAACAAATAGCAAAGGAGCCATGGGTCTGCTTGCCCACAACAACAGATTGACGCATGATAGGTGGCCTCGCAATGATCTTTGATTTCGCCACCTTCGCGAATATGTGGCTGGTATCGCCACCGTTTCTTGTTGCTTAACCTCCCAATATATACGACATTCGGCATTCAGCAACTCTGGTCATCGATAGATTTCTTCGATATTTGCAGAGAACACCGAGAATGGCGACTTTCAAAACTCGGATCAGACGAGGTGCAGACTACGAAGGACGTGAAACGCGTCGATCCATGGACCGCTGTCGCTTGCACCATGGGACTCTGTGGTCCGCGTTCCGGGTGGTTCCCGAAATATCCCACATAGCTATGACGTTTTGGTGTACGTTTGCTGCTTTGTGAAAGTGGAATCTCGCTGAGGGGCGCAGTCTTGCGACTAGATGATCTTCATCTGGTAGTATGCCGGGCGAAAGCGCATTAGATGAAGCGGTTTCAGATGTATCTCCCACAAGGTTAGTCTCGTTACAGACCAGGGATAGGGCCGCCTGATTGATATTATGCATGTGCAACGAAGGCTGTCGGGCGTACTGAGTCGGAAGGTTGGGAATGTTGTGGTGCATGACCGAGATCCTTTCCCTCATTGCCACCTCGCGACGGGTCTGCATAGCCGCAGCCCCTTTACGCGTTGAGCAGACGAGGGTACAAAACGCGACCCGTCGCCAGCAGCCGGCCGCTCACGTACAAACGGTGATTGATGTCTTTTTTGACATTTAAATTTGGCAACGGTACGGATCATTTCCTGTCGAGCGGTGCAGGTTCAGCAATCTCTTTGTCGACGAGTTCATGCAGCGCGCCATCCGATCGTACAGCGGGCCCATCTCCATATCCAGAAGAGCTTCAGACGCGCTCGAATGACCGGCAGACTTCCAAAACGACACCGACAGCAAAACTCAAGGAAAACCAACCCGGTATTTTCCACTGACAGAAGCCGGTAGACGCGCTGCCACGGCACAAATCTTACTCCGAAGCTCACGAACACCGAGGTCGAGATCCGGCCTCCGGGAATACTGGCCATCTCGTTCAAAGTGGGGCCCCTTTCGACAACCAGTGAGCCAACAGCCACCAGGCGCCGCCCGCTGGAAAGCTTGGCACCGTCCAATGGCAGCACCAGCCCCCGGCACTTCAGGCGACAATGCCCGCCGCCAGCGGATCCCGTCACCGCAACCCGGCAACGTGCAGGAAGCCCAGTTTTGTTTACATGACGCCAGCCACTATGACGGGTCTGTATTCAACGACAGCATAATTCACGACATAGCATCGCAATCGTCAGATTCCCCCCGATCCTCAACTCTCTCGACAGTATCAGCGTCCACGAACGCGACCGAAGTCGATTCTTCACCATTGGCCAAGAGCAGCCAGCAGGGCGACCTTTCCAGCTGCTCCTCCTCTCCCGCCACGCGCAGCAGGCGCGACCGGGAGCAGCTGCACGCTGCACGTGTGCAGCGAACACGAGGCGACGCGCCTCTGCCAGCCACCAAGGACACGGCCACCAAGGATTCCAGGAAATCTTGGTCCCAACGATCGTCCAGAACCAATAGCTCAGCAGGTGCTCTGGCTACCCTGGAACCCGCGAATGAGCTTAGTTTGGCAAAGATGTCGAGCCTGGAGCAGCAGCGCTGGATCAATGTCCAACAGAAGACCTTCACAAAATGGTTCGTCGTCCTTGCTTCCACAATTGCTCATCGTATCCAATCGATAGGCGTCGCCTTTAAGGCCAGCCAGCTAACGCATGTGGATGTTCACAGGTTGAATACTAAATTAGAAGCAAGAGAACTTGAAGTCAAGGATCTAGTCAAAGACTTCAGCGATGGCGTAAGTGGCAATGAGTTGTTGATGCGAGAACTCCGCTACGAACTATGAATGCCGCGAACATAAGGCTGACCTTGACTCTAGGTCATGCTCATTCACCTCCTCGAGTGTCTGTCCAGTGAATCACTAGGTCGATACGCATCGAAACCGAAACTTCGCGTGCAAAGATTTGAGAATGCCAACCTTGCACTCGACTTCATCAAGAGCAGAGGGATCCAGATGACGAATATTGGGGCAGAGGATATCGTCGACGGCAATCGAAAGATTGTTCTTGGACTTATTTGGACCCTGATTCTTCGGTTCACAATAAGTGACATCAACGAAGAAGGCATGTCCGCCAAGGAAGGCCTACTTCTCTGGTGCAAACGCAAGACTGCTTGTTACGATGAAGTTGATGTTCGCGACTTTAGTGCAAGCTGGAACGACGGCCTCGCTTTCTGCGCCCTGCTCGACATTCATCGACCGGATTTGATCGACTTTGATTCACTCGACAAGTCTGATCGCCGTGGCAACATGCAGCTTGCTTTTGATATCGCACACGAAGAAATTGGCATTCCGCGACTTCTGGACGTTGAGGATGTCTGCGACGTGTCAAAACCTGACGAGAGGAGTTTAATGACATACATCGCATATTGGTTTCACGCATTCTCCCAGATGGAAAAGGTTGAGAACGCTGGCAGACGAGTTGAGAAGTTTGTCAACAATATGCAAGGCGCTTGGGAGATGCAAAGCGCATATGAAAAGAGAATGAGGGAATTGCTCCAATCTGTGCGTTTGCAAGTCAAGACATGGCAGCTTGCCAAGTTCGAAGGGACGTATACGGATGCCAAGGCACAGGCTCAAGCTTTTTCAGCTTACAAGAAAGGCCAAAAACGAGACTGGGTCGCTGAAAAGAGTGATCTTGCCACGTTGCTTGGCAACATCAAGACCAAGCTCGGGACGTATCGTCTTCGTCCCTACGACCCGCCGGCTGAGCTGAAGCTGGATGTGCTGGAAGTTGATTGGGCGACACTGACACAGGCGGAGATGACACGGGCACAACTGATCAATGAGACTATTCGCGAGTAAGTTTGCCGTCCTGGGCGTCTGCTTAATGCCGCAGTAAAGGCTAACGCGGAGACTAGCATAAAAAACGCCCTTCGAAAATCCTTCGCTGATAAGGCCAACGACTTCGCCATGGCTCTCAACACGATGCAGCTCGCCATTTCCGGCCTCGACGGTGATATCGAAGATCAGTGGCATCACGTGAAGAAATTGAGTGACAACCTGGCGCCAATGGATCGCTATCTGGAGACGATAGAGGCCGTTGATGCCAAGTGTCAGGAAGCCAACATTGAGGAAAACGACTTTACGACTTACACGTACGATGAGCTTGCCTACGAGTTGGGGCTTGTCAAGTCGTCAGTGCAGAAGAAATCAGCGTTTTTGGAGAACCAGATGGTGGCTCGTAACATGACCAACCTCACACCCATCCAGCTTGAAGAGTTTGAAAGCGTCTTTCGACACTTTGATAAGGACGACTCCAACTCACTGCACGAGATTGAGTTTGGCGCTGCGCTTGCCTCCCTTGGCCTGGTCTTTTCCGAGGACGAGATGCACGAGTACTTCATGGAAACCTCCAACGGCCGTGACAAAGTCACGTTTGAACAGTTTATCCGATTCATGGTTGACGTGACCGAGGACCAAAACACGGCGGAGCAGGTGCTGCAATCTTTCCGTGAGGTAGCCGACGGAAAGCCGTATGTCACGGAGATGGATCTACGACACAGCCTGGTTCCCGACGAGGTGATAGGCAAGCTGACCGAGATGATGCCCGCGCATAAGGGACCAGACATGCTCCAAGACCGTGGACAGTCACAATTTGACTACATAACTTTTATGGAGAAAATGATTGACATTGAGGAGGGCCCGGGAAGCGCGCCAAGTAATGTGCTGCAGGAACGGACGAATCTTGGCAACGCTGGTCCCCGGAGAAGCTCGAAAGTGAGTGGCTTGTATGCTTGAACAGGACTTCTGACGTGTTCTTGGCGAGAGGCCTCGGCAAATGGATTTTGGCAGTCAATTTTGTATATAATAGCGACTCACACACACACACACACACACACATTTACGTGTATATATCTAGCACAGAACTGAATCTGCAGCGATGGCCACAGAGCAACGACGACTGAAGGACAAAACTCTTATAGCTCATGAAGAAGATCAATGAAAGTCATATCCAGAATAAGCCATGTGTGCTACTGTGCAACAGAGTGTGACAGATGTACAGGCTCAAATCCGTGTCTGAGCAAATAGTGATAGCGTGCCTGCAATGTCAGACGTGCAGGATGTCGCCGATGATATGTATAAGAGGTGCTGCTGATTGTCCAACAGCCATAACCTGGAAGCCAACATCATGACCTCAGCCTATCATGTATCTCTGCATTTTCCTGGTCGTGCGGTGTTCTAGAAGCGACGAAGGCTTTCATGGAAGCCAATAAGCTCAGCAGAGAGATGGGCCAGGCACCCGTCCGGGATTCCGTGCAAGACCACGCTTATCACGGAGCAAGACGCGCCTGCCGTTTACGCCTTCTTCCGGGCTCGGCGCACATTCTCCACCCGGCCCACCGAGATCCAAAATGGGCCATGTCAGCCAAGCCTCTCTGCAAGCCGCATAAACGCAAATTTCAAACTTTGAACGGTTCATAAAGCAACAGACGACAGGAGAGGGCGGCTGTGTCCCATCGCCATCGAGGGCAGCGAGAACACGGTTCATTGGAATTGCTGGCGTGTGCTCCTTAGTCCAGCGCAGGCATCTCGATCTCGGGAGCTGTCGCGCCACGTTTTCAGCCTCACTCGGTTCATTCCCGTCTTTCCAAGTCTGCTGCTTTCCGGGGCTCGGCTCCTCTTCATCCCCTTTTCTGGCGCGGCCCGTCTTGCAGCACATTTCGAGCCACAGGCACTTGACTGGACCAGCCTTCAGTCCGAGCAGCTACGCAATTGTCTGTCATTGCGGGCATTCATGGCCATGCGCGTCAAGCTCTTCAAGACGGTTCTCGGCCGAGGTCGCAGCCGCGTCCAGGCTCGAGCGTTCTGTAAGAGCCTGGCCCGTCCATCCATAGCCTCGTCGGTACCAATACAATTTGCATCTTGCTCACCGGGACCCTCTGCCACTGTGACGTCAAACTCGAGGGCGTCACGCTCATTCTGCTCCACAGCCGGCTATCGGGCGGCGAAATTGACGACCGAGTCTTATCCTCACTTGAAGCGAGACGACCGCTTCGCCAAGCTGAGTGAAGAGCATGTTAGCTTCTTCAAAGACCTGCTCGGGAATGAATCGGCTCTCATTGATGGGCGGTCTGCCGCTGCCGAGGCTGACATTGAGCCGTTCAATGAGGATTGGATGCACAAATACAAGGGCCAATGCCGTCTGGTACTGAAACCGGGCTCAACTGAGCAAGTCAGCAAGATCCTCCGTTACTGCAATGAGAACAAGTTGGCGGTGGTGCCGCAAGGCGGGAATACAGGGCTTGTGGGCGGCTCCATCCCTGTCTTTGACGAAATCGTCATCAGCATGAGCAGAATGAACACCATTCACTCCTTTGATGAGATGAGCGGCTCACTCGTGCTGGACGCCGGCTGCATTCTGGAAGTTGCCGATCAGTATGTCGCCGAAAGAGGCCATATCTTCCCCCTGGACTTGGGCGCCAAGGGATCATGTCATGTCGGCGGTAATGTCTCCACGAATGCAGGCGGTTTACGGCTCCTTCGTTATGGCAGCTTGCACGGCTCTGTTCTCGGAATGGAGGTCGTCCTGCCCGATGGCACTGTCATGAATGACATGTGTACGCTGAGGAAAAACAACACGGGCTACGATCTGAAGCAGCTGTTCATCGGAGCCGAGGGCACGCTGGGCATCATCACCCAGCTGGTCGTTCAGTGCGCGCAGCGTTCCTCCGCCGTAAATGTGGCTTTGTTCGGCCTGGAGTCCTACGAAGCGGCCCAGAAAGCATTCAAGGAAGCCAAAGCCCAGCTGTCCGAGATTCTCTCGGCCTTTGAACTCATGGACGGCACCAGTCAACGCCTTGTGCACAAGGTGCGAGGCGGGTCCAAACCGCTCGAAGGAGACTACCCGTTTTACTGCCTCATTGAGACCAGCGGTTCCAACAGCGAGCATGACTACGAGAAGCTAGAAAGGTTCTTGGAGGACGTCATGTCGAAAGAAGTCATTGCCGACGGCGTAGTAGCCCAGGACGAGACACAGATCAAGAATCTATGGAGCTGGCGTGAAGGCATTACCGAGTGCATTGGCCAATGGGGCGGCACGTACAAGTATGATGTTTCCATCCCGCTGTCCGAGATGTACTCTATCGTCCACGACGTCAAGTCCAGACTGTCCGAGGCGGGGTTACTCGGCGATGCAGACGACAAGCCTGTCGTGGATGTCGTTGGCTACGGGCACATGGGTGACTCGAATCTCCACCTGAATATTTGCGTTCGGAGATATGATAAACAGGTTGAGGGCCTTCTTGAGCCATACGTCTACGAGTGGATAGAAAAACGGAAAGGCAGTATCAGTGCCGAGCACGGCCTGGGGCTGGCGAAGAAGAACTACATTGGGTACAGTCGCAACAAGACCATGTTGAGACTCATGAAACAGATCAAGTCGCTCTACGATCCGGTAAGTTCTCGGCGCCTTTTCCTTCTTGCCTTCCCTATATCGGTGCATCGCATTTGCATCTGCAAGCTCTTTTTGAAAGGAGGCTAACACCTCTGCAGATGGGGATAATGAATCCCTATAAGTACATCTAATCGCATTACGTTGCGGAATGCCTATGCTGTGGCACGGATGGAAAACGCGCTCCCAGATACATGTTACTTATGTGTTCCCAGACGTATAAGCTGGATGTCTGCAAGAAGCACCTGGCGTAATTGCCGGGAGCATCGCGGCTTGTTCCTCACACGAAGCGTATGAGAGGCGACCATGAGTTGGCACGACTGCCGGCATGGTGCAGATAAAGTTCCTCGGGTCATGCTTCGCCGCTCATCTCTGGTAAAGTGTATCTGGTTCTATAGGCGCGTCGGGTTTAACGGGCAGGATAATGCATACTTATTCTGAGCCAGCGAAAACCGGAGGGCAAAATGGCTCCAGCACGTTCGTCGCAGCTCTCGCTTCGCGACTCAAAGTAGGCGTTGATGTGCCACTGGCGGTCAATACAAGCAGACAAGTCTGCGGCGAATGAAGCGTGAAGCACGCTGCGGACGTACTGAGCGGACGACATTTGTATACTATGTGAGAAGTAGCCATCTACAAACCTCTGACCAACTCTGCCATATCTTCTTGCCGCCAATGACGGCCCGATCCACTTCCAACTTCTCCAAATAGGGGAACGCCTTACCCCTCCTGGACACATGGAGAAGATGGCTGATTGGTTGACGAAAGTGCCTGGGAAGCCACTCTGCCATGTATAGACCGGTAGCGTCTTCAAGGCTGTGATCATCACGAGTCTATCGTTGCAGTATTGCCTAAGCAGTGGAACTCGTATGCCTTTTGAATGGCTTGAGTTCTTTTGATGTTTCGCAAATCGGCATCGTTCTGTGCTGTGACTTGCAGTAGCTGGCAGGATACATATATTCGGGGGCTGATGCGACAGCGACTGCTGCGACGGGAATGTGTGAACGTCTCTCTGATGGTAGCTATCGCCGTAGTTTTATTGTCAGCTCGCAGTCATGTCTCGCATCGATGGACATCTCGAGAAATCAGTCCTGCGGGGTGCCAACAAGTCGCGAGCACCCTTCAATAGCAGTCCGGCTAGGACTTGACGATGACGTATGATGCCGCACTACTCGTTCAGCAACTCAAGGTGTATCAAGACGGAATCGAAGTCGCCGCATGTTGTGCGTTTAGCGAGTGCAAAGCAAGATGACAGGGCAGAGGACCGTCACCGGCTTGCAAAGAGGCTGACATAAGGTCTCTGCGAGATAAGACTTCATTTGCTTTGCCTGTCTTTAGTCTTCTCTGGGACGTGTTTTCGACAATTGACGTATTGGTTTGGGCGTTGCAGATGGCAGTCGAGGAAAGTCCATGCGAGGAACCAGTCCCACGACGAGAAGATAACAGCATCAATCGTAATGCTCATCTGATAGTCATGAAGAACGATGAACGATTTCTTGACAGAATGGAGGCCGAGATAAGACGGAGGGACGTTGCTAGTCGCCTCGGCAGAAAGATAGCAGCCATGTTTGCTGGGCTCGATCCTAAGATGATGGAGAATCACGCGAAGTCCTGCAGCTCCTGCAAGCTCGGCCGGCCTAGCCTAGATGGGAAGATAGAGGACAAGGACTCGTCAGCTCGCCGGCACAATACGAATGAACTTGATCGAGTGGAAGGGACATCCGGAGCGTCTCTCGGCATCACCGAAGCCCATCTGACACTATTCCATGAGCAGTCGCCAAGTCGATTGGAGCGTCGGATGCAGACCCCAGCTTCACTGCATATTTCCCAGCATCAGCTTCGTAGGGACAGCAGGAAATGCACAGCATGCGACCGCCCCCGCGTCGGGCGAGCCGCGAGCTGAAATGCGATGCGGCCCTTGACGAATGGCATGGCGCCCGTCGGACAGGGGTGGGCGATTGTCCAAGAGAAATGAAGAGGAATGAAGAGTGCTTTCACGGCTCTCGATGCACTTTATCTTGCATCCTGACCCGTGTGTTCTCCGGGCCGAATAGGGTGTGCGTACTGTGTACTCGGCATCAGCCTGCTCAGCTGCCCAAGTAGCTTGGGTTCAGTACTTGCGACCTTCCTTGACATGGTGAGATTACTTCAGGCTGACAACAGGCTCCGGCAGAAGGAAGGTGCGTTCCCGCAGCTACAAACAGACTAGCACGTGGTCCAAAAGGCCGAGACATCGAATAGTCGCTGGAGCGTCCGCGACAGTATGCCGACTATTGAAGAAGCACGGCATGTCAATCCCCCCCCCCCCCCGGTTCTCCTGCGATGCGGCTGCATTGCTTACACCGACGAGCTCTGCTTGGTCGGCAACAAGAGACCTGGGCCTTCGCCTGTCGCTGGCATTTCTGTGCCCAGCCTCTTTCGTCGAGACACAAGACCGGCGTGTAGCCGTCCTCTTGCTTAGAGTCAAATTGATCGAGGAGAGAAGCATCCACCACGATGTTTTCAAATCCGAGAAATTGAAACGCTAATTTCGCTCTTTCGGCAAATATGATTCTGGACTTACCGCTGCGGCCCTTTGCGGTCTCGGACGAACAGCTGGAAAAATTGAGGCAATCCTCACAGTCTGCAATCGATGGAAGTAAGTCTGCACTCTTCCTTCTCCCCCCCCATAGCCGGATTGCACGTTCTGACAGATCGAGCAAGCTATTGGGCTACCGTTTTTGGACCCAAACTCCATGTTGATGGGAATTGTACATGATGACGGGACCGATTGCACATCTTTGGTTCTTGACTCTGACGATCACGGATCCGTTCTCATACCTCTATTAGCATCAAAGCCTTTGCGTAATCAGGATCATCACCAATTCCCAGTGTCCTCGCCGCACGGGCCAACTGAGCCAACTCTTACGTACGTGTGCTTTCTGATTGCTCTACTTTACGAGGGACGGACGCAAAGAGAAGTCTACAATGGAGAGCCTGTAATGTGTGCTCGTCGAGCCTAATGCTTTCGTCTATATAGGAATGATGCGAGGAATTCACCCAACGTACATCGCGAACGCAGTCCCGACTCCACAACGCGCCTTAAGAATGACAAAGGAAACGTTCGGGGCACCCTGAGAACGGACGAAAAGCGTGGTCAAGAACGAGCGTGCTGTGACGAGCCATCTTCGTCTCTGGTGGTGAAGGCCAGCCAATTCCAAATTGGGTCGGAAACACGAGATTCAGCACAAGGCGAGATGAAGTCAGCAACGCCATGCACATCTTTGGCGAGAATCGAGGAGCTTGACGAATCTGACTTGACATCGGACCAAGAAATTCAAGGAGCTACCAACCCGGGCGAAATCGTGGAGAATCGTCGATTGGGGTCCAAAGGTCGTCTCCCTTTTCTGTCCGCACAGTCAAACAAGTTCAAAAACAGGTTGGAAACTCAAGTATGTTTCGTGCAAGTCTCTCAAACAGATGCAGGATTGCAAGCGAGGCTATTGGGAGCGATCGAAGGTGGTGCAGCGCCCGTCATCTCAATTGCTTCCTTACAGTATCAAAGCAACCCTACCATTCTGAATAGCGAGGCTCGTCTACGATCCGTAGACTTGAATTTCAACCTCAAAGAAATTCTTCTCGAAGTTCACGTTGGCCGTTTGAAGGAGATACTCATTCAGCAATCAGTTCTTTCATTTCTTGACCGACGTCGAGCAAACCAACTGTGGCCTGGCTCGGCTTTGATCCGGAGCCACAAGACGGGAGGGCCAGGCCGGGGAAATCTTGGGAGACATGACCTTGAGCCCTCGTCGCCAAGAAGTCCGACCGGCAAGGTGTCCAAACATGGCAGAAAACGGTCGTCACTTACGGACAATGGCAACGAAAAAGGGGGCGAAGGCGAAGACGAAGACGATGACAACGATAAGAGCGGTCCCAGGAAGCGTCTTTCGACAGAAGAAGACGATGATCATTGCCGCAGTCAAAGTTGGGCCTGTCCATTTGCGAAACGAAGCAATAATCAATACCATCGTTGCTATGGCTATGCACTCGAAAATATAGCACGAGTGAAGCAGCACTTGAAGCGCGATTCGCCACATTACCAAGGTGTGCATTGCCCGACATGCTGGCAAACGTTCCGAGCAGAAACGGAGCGTGACAATCATGTGAGATTGAGAAATTGTGCCGACACGTCAAGGCCGTCGGGGGAGATAGTCACACCATCTCAGCGTGACTTCTTAAGAAAACGAAGTGCCGTCAAAGGAGAGAGCGCCTGGTATGACATATTTCGAATGCTATTTCCGGGGGAAACGGAACCCAAAAGCCCATACGTCGATAAGCATTTGTCTATTGAACTCCGCGCTTTCAAGGACTATCAGATGTCTGAGGGCCCGAAGATATTGGAACGCGTCCTGCAACAGCT
The DNA here is from genome assembly GCA_030787035.1 of Aschersonia sp. MBC 877. Taxonomy (NCBI): domain Eukaryota; kingdom Fungi; phylum Ascomycota; class Sordariomycetes; order Hypocreales; family Clavicipitaceae; genus Aschersonia; species Aschersonia sp. MBC 877. Next base: position 40,408 of record JARJUA010000266.1, read on the forward strand.
TCCTAGTCACTTGAGCCCACTCATGGAAGAACTTAGAAGCGTTTACCATTCAGTAAACACTGAAGCCGTTGACAGACTGTTTCAGGCCTGGGATTCGAATCGGTTTGCCGCAGCTCAGAGTCAACCTTGCCGACCCAGACAGGCGGGGAAGACGCACGGAGTGGCACAAAAGCACCAGGAATCGCCTGATCTTGAGGCCATGGCCACTAGTGTTGTGATTGGGACTGACCACTTACAAATGCCTGGCGGGAGTTTGGAGAGCGGCGACCTCTTCTACGGAAGCAGTAATGAACATGGCGCCGTCTTCGAGAGTGCGCAAGCGGCGAAACAAAGCGGCGCGACCCTGCATGAGACGAATAGCACGTCAGACTCTCTCATCCGATCATGCAGTCGGCAAGCAAATCAAGGTGACGGCAAGATGGCGCCGCACATGCCATGGGATCATGCGTGGCCGACACTGCGTAGAGCCCCCAAAGGTCAGGATATTGCCTGCGGCTCCGTGGCTCAGCCTTTTGGTGTATTCGGAGTATCAATTTCCAGCTCATTGGTTGATGAAGCCGTATTGCCGAGTCACGGGCCTCTTGGCTTGACTGTACAACACCAGTCAAGCTCTGATTTCCAGGGATTGCTCCTGCAGTCGCCCAGTGCAGTACTCTCAAATCAGATGGGTCTCGTTGACAGCTTCGGGTATCACGGTGTTCAGAACTGCATGCCCTATCCCCAGGAATTGCAGACCTACCCACAGCGGGACTAACGAGGCATGAATAGAGGAATACTCTTGCGATGGAAGATGACCAACCTCGGAGAACCTGAATACTGATGCACCTAGCCGGGTCTGAGATATGTGAGACCGGTTGCCACGTCATTTTTGGTAGAGGGATACTTCAAATCTACACTCCTTTTCTCCACAGAACGGAAAGACAGCTTTGTAGCTCCTTGATGACATGGCAAATATTGACGACTTTCAAGAAATGTCTCCCAGCGGCTATCATTTCGAATTTTATTCTTGAGGACGTTCTTCCTCGTCTAGGGTCATTTGTATTCGTGAAGTCTAATCCTCGGAGTCTAAATAGATCCCGGCAATGACGGGAAATATATTGGGTCTATGAGTCCGTGCCTGTTAGGTGAGTGTCCTTTGTTCCCTTCCCGATTCTGAGCCCAACCTTTCAGCCTTTGCATCACATATGAGACGGAAAAAGAAAGAGCCATCTAAAAACGCGAAATATCCCTGCCAAACAGGTAGGTCACTGACCAGTAGACGGGTATCATGATGCGGTTGCGGATGCTCATACTCCGCGACAGATAGGCGGCTCGCCAGAGCACCCAAGCAGCCCAGCCCTTGAGACTATCGAGGCTGCTCTGATGGATGGCGCGCCAGCCGCCTAGGTAGGTCATGACGCCCCAGTTGCGGAAGCGGAAGGGCTTGGAGGTTGGTGAGGCGTTGTTGTTGAGCTGCTTGGCGAGATAAACGGCCTGCTGGGCAGCGACCTGTGCAGTGGCGGGATAGCGGGAACCCTGAACGGAGACGCAGTCGCCAGTTGCGTAGACGTCCTTGAGCGTCGTCGTGTCGGAATGTCCCGGCTTCTGCAGTTGGACCTGCAGGCTGGAGTTGGTGACGATGCCACCGGTGCGGGAATCTTTGGCGATGCGCAGGCCGTGGGCGTCGAGGTCCGTGTCGAGCAGCTGGCTGACGAGCGGGTTCTGTGTAAGGCCGGTGCTCCAGACGACGATGCCGGCGCCGACCTCGTCGGGTTGGTCGCGGATCTTGATCATGAGGTGGCGGCCTTCTCGGCGCAGACGCGTCAGCTGGGTCTGAGTGCGGACACGGATACCCTGACGATGGAACGTCTGGGTGGCGTAGGCAGACAGCTCGGGCCCGAACATGGGCAACACCTTGGGCGCGATGTCGTAGACGGTGATGGCGAAGAAGCGCGCCAAGCTGGGATACATGGCGGTAAGGTCATCGCGGAGCAGGTCATGCAGCTCGGCGGCGAACTCGATGCCGGTGGGACCGCCGCCGACGACGACGAAATGCAGCAGCTTGGCCCTGTCGGCGTCGCTCGTCGATGGCAGGTTGGCCGTCTCGAGCACCTGCAGGATGCGCAGGCGGATGGCGCGCGCGTCTCCCACGTCACGGAGGAAGTTGGCGTGCTGCGAGACGCCCTCGATGCCGAAGGTCTGCGTGTGGCAGCCCACGGCCACGATGAGTTTGTCGTAGGGAACGTCGTGCGTCGGCCCTCGCGTCTGCGGCTGGTTGGTGGCGGCGCTGATGTGCCCGCGCTCGTTGGCATCGACCTTGACGACCTTGTTGGCGAAGTCGACACCCGAGGCCCAGCCCTGGTGGAACTCGTCGAGACGAAGGCGCCGCACCGGCTCGACGGCAGCGCGAAACTCGAGCGTGCCCACCGACGTCGATGCCAGCAGCGGCGTGAAGGCAAAATGTGACCGGGGGGAGATGAGGATGCGGCTCGTCTTGGAGGCCGAGAGGGTTCGTGCGGCTGCATATCCGGCCCATCCAGAGCCGAGAATGACGATGCGCTCTTTTGTCTTGGGGGCTTTGCTAGTGGTGACGGTGCTGGCCCAGCGTCGGTCATGGTGTTGTTGATGATGATGATGATGATGATGATGCGTGTAAGTCAACCGCCACGACAGGCCCACGAGCGAGCGGCACCGCACGGGGCCACCAACAATCTCCATGCTGCCACACGAGAGAGAGCCAAGAAGGACACACAAACACTGTCACTGCAAAGTCAACAAAGAAGAAGGAGGAGGAGGAGGAGGAGGAGGAGAGAGAAATCGACACGGTCTATATCCCGCGACGACGGAAGCGCCGGGGCCCAGGGGATAATTCATATCTTTTTTTTTTTCTCTGCCTTGCCATCCCAGCCCAGGCCACCACCACCTATTCAGGCTCTCTGGCAGTATCAACACCGGAAAAATTGCATAAAAAACGGCCAAAATACCCAGCTCTGCTTATCTCGTGTTTTCAAGACACGGTCTGTCGCAATTTGCCCCTACATAGAACGTAGGAGAAATAGACCATCGCGGCGTCGAGGGTTCCTTCCTGATCGATGGACGCGGAAGATCGGACCCGCTTTTGCCGAATGCCGAACTTGGTTGATGATATGGAGGGGGGATGCACCCGAAACAAGCCAATCATGGCTCTTCTTTTTGAAAATGATCAAGGTGTTGAGAAGCGAAGATAGAGGTGAGGGACGTGGATGTGACGACATCAAAGGACGCAATGGAGTGCTTCCACACCAGAATAGACGGCCTCGAAGTGGCAGATAGGTCTGGAGTCCCATCGTGGCATGGGTCTTGTAATTGATACAGTCCTTCCAGGTAATTTCGACCCAAAACGTATGCGATATGAGGCAGAGATGGGTCGGAATTACCTGGCGCCCACTGTAGGTTCTGGGATATCTGCACCGTGCAGCCCCGATTCGCGAATGGGAGGGGAGCATGATCCCTGTCAGGACGATGGATGTATTCTATCTGATATGAACGAGATACGTTGAACTCTCAACAAGTTCACTTTTCATGTGCAGACTAGCCCCTCCAGCCGCATGTCGTTGTCTTAAGATACGTCAAGGCCAGATAATACCTCTTCACATGGCAAAAGAACCAATGCCACCAACGGGGCTGACGCGGTTACACAACCCCCATGCACATGCATGTGTGCACACCATCTGTTTCATGGCTCCCCTGTGCCTGCCCGCATGGCCAGATAAGGCATGCCGAGACACAGCAGCATGTACGAATGGGCTTGTGTGCTCCGAAGTGCTGGCTCGGTGGCGCGCTGACTCATATGATAGCTCCAATCACCCACCGACCGCTTACTGCAGCATGGCATCGAGACTCTCGCCCAGCACGCCTTCTATCTTGACGATCCATCGGTGCGTCTCCCTCTCGACGGCTTCGTCATCGTCCTCTTGTAATTCGCTGATGCGCGGCAGCATCTCGTGCAGCATCGAGAGCCATTCTTCTCCGAGCCGGTCCGTCAGGGCCTGCTGGCACTGCACGGCGGCGAGACGGACTGCTGCCGAGTCCGACTTGAGGTGGTTCATGAGCGCGGCGTTGACTTCCTTCTGGTGCGCTTGCGAGTCGGCGGCTGCGGCCATCTCGACCACGGCCGGCACCAGGTGTCCTCCTACATCTGCTGTCTTGGCATGCAGGAACTGGTCCAGGAGCACTGGAGCGACCGCACCAAAGTGCGCAGGGGCCTGCCAGAAGTCGTCTTGGTCGTGCGAGAAGCAAGTGGCCAGGACACGCAGAACCCGGCCCCATAGTGGACTGTCGGCTGGGGTTCCGGGCTCGAGGGCCTCGAGCGTTGCGACGGCGTCTTCTACAACATAGGCGGCGTAGCTTGTTACAATCGACTTGAGGCTGGCGAAGAATGTCTCGAGGAAGCCGTACAGGCTGTAGTGACGGAGGTTGCGACCCGTCTTGTCGTTCTCGGGGAGCCCGGTGCCTGTCCACTCCACCATCTGGACAAACAGGGGCCGAAATGCCGCGTCGTTCAGTCTATACACCATCTTCAATGCCGCGTCGTTCACTTTGGCTTCGATATCTGTGACCTCTTCCAGGGCCACTGTGTTTACCTCCCCGCCGACGCGTGCCTGACGGCGGAGATCGAAGCATTGCAGGAGGATGTTCTGCAGCACCGACGTGTTCTTGGTGATGCTGCTCTTATTGTGCTTGACAATGGCCATGGAAAGGACCGCGAGGTACTCTGACATAGCCTGAGTGTTCAAAAAAAGGAAAAGAAAACTGGGTGTCAGCGATATCTCGTTGGCAAACGAAACGTTTCCAAGGGGGTTACCTACGTGATATCCCGCATCCTTCGCATTGTCCCATTGGCCCCCCAGCGCGGTGAAGATTTCTTTGGCGCCCAATGTCGTGGCTATGATATCCAAACAAGTCGTTCTAATGTCGCGGGTCTCGCCGTCCAGATCCGATTGGGCCGATCGGTATGACGCTACCAAGATATCTCCCAGATAGCTCGACAACAGATACGGCACATGCTCTGCGACAGCGCTGATAAATCCGTAGCAAGCTGCATGAAGTTCTTCGTCCACCTTGTCGCCGTCCAGGCTGCTTTGCAGATACTGGATAGCCCGGGGGAGGGCGACAGGGATGGTTGGTGCCACGTCACCTCCAAGCACGTCAGCGAGCGAAGTCAAGCAAAGCAGGGCCATGATCCGCAGTCGCTTTTCTTCGTGGCCCAAGCAGTACTCGCCGCCGATTGTCGACGCCGCTGCTACGACGGCATCGACGTCCTTTTTACCGTATTTCTCTGCAATTTTGTCCACGCAGGTGACCGCTGTGTATTTGTAGCGAATATCGTCAGATTCGCGTATGACAGCCGTCAGTTGGGGCAGGAAGGCAAGCAAAACGCCTCTTGACGTGACATCCGCAATGCTTTCCGTCTCGACGCGAAGCTCCAAAGCCCGAAGAATCTTTTGGCGCAGGCCTAGATCCGGTTTGTCCAACAGGTTCTCGACGGCTCGAATGAACTCGCCAATCGTCAGCAAGTTCAACAGCTTTGCTAGTGTAGATCCGCACCGCCCGTGTAGCACAACATCATTCTTGACTGTATCGGCCAAGACGAGCACCTTTTCCAATAATGCGGCGTACAATTCTCTCACTTCGGCGGCATTCATGTCCTCGCAGTCAGCCAGGTCGCCCATGCGAGATCGAAGCTTCTTGTTGTCCAAAAGAACAGGAACAGCAGACATCTGACGAAGGGCAATCCTGTTCATGTCTTTGTCGTCGCCGTTATCCGTAGTGCCTAGCAGGACAAGGGAAATGCCGGGTTTGGGTTTAAAAAGATCTGCGACGAGATCCAAAACTTTGGCAAACGTCTCCAGCTGCGCCTTGACGTGAAAGCGATTCATCAGTGACAGGATGAAAGACAGAAGCGCCTCGCTGTTATCATAACGATCAACCAGCATGCTGATGACCGCGAACAAGAACTCCCGCGGGCCCAGGGTCTCGACCAGGGCAACGAACAAATCCTGTCGCCTGTGAGGAGGAACATGTTCGTAAGCCGTGGTGAAGCTGATCAGGATGTCAGAAGCTCCGGCGACAGGCCCATTTTTGCCTCTACGCAGCGACTGCATCAGGGGGGGAACCACTTCCTTGACCGTCTGAGACACAACATGAGCAGAGTAGTCGTCACTCTGGCGCAAGACCGACGTTCCCATGAAAGTGAAAATTGGCATGACGCTGTGTAAAACCAAATTCGGCGCCGTCGTCGCCAGATTGGCGATAAGAAGGAGTGCCGCATTTTGTACAACGGGACTCGTAGATTTCTGAATGCAACTGACGAGCAGATCGCCGTAGCCGCCCGAGCTGTCGATCTTTAGATGCCTGTCAGTCTTGTACGCGGGCATCATCGCCAGCAGACTCCGCAGTATCAAGTTCTGCAAATACCCAAGCTCTGATCCGACGACCGTTCTGAGATGCTGTAGCTCCGATAGGGCCGAGAACAAGCCGTCGAGTAATTCTGGATGTGAACCGGGGTCCGAGTCATCAACAAGTTGCAGCACAAAAGTAAACTTGCGCAGAGCCCTGCTGAGCTCGGGTGTGACCTGAGCGGTCAGGTCTCTATTAGTTTCGGATGTGCTAGCCCGGCGTCGTTTGTTCGGTGGCGGTTCTGTCACCATTTTCGTGCTGGGTTGAACTGTGCTCAAGAAGCTGGACAATATTTCCGTGGTGAGAGGCACAGACCGCAGCAACTCGGCAGCCTCCGCGGGCACCACAGACGAAGACTCGTCCTGGGAGATGAGCAAGCACTGCTCCGCAACGACGGACTTGGTATCGGCCTTCATCGAGGGCCACAAGCGCTTCAGGCGGCCAAAGATAGCCCTCATAAGACTAGTCTTGTGGTCCTGCTTAGTGGACTGTACCAGACTGAGAAGCGCAGTCACGCCGTCCAAGTCGTTGGCAACTACAACGTCCACGAATCGACAGTCCATTGTACCTGCGTCCAGTTGCTCGGCAGAGCATCGATCCATTACTTCTGCCTCGCTCAGGCTGGTCCACCATTTGAGAATGGGCAGAAGGACCTGAGTCCGCGTATTAGTGCCGACACCCTTGATCTCGTTGAGAGCTCTGAGTAAGCGGTCCTTCACAAGCAACAGAGGCGTGTGCTCGGCATGATATGCAAAAAATAACAAAAGTGCTGATCTAGCCGATTGCCCTAGGTGATCTTTCTTGTCCAGGTCTGGTCGCGAAGTAGTGAAATACTTGCCCTGCTCAATAGCCGACTTCAGAACCGCGGAAATATGTTCAGAATCCATTACGCATTGTTCTGTCATGGGTGAAATTTGTAAATGCAGCAATTTGGCAACAACATCAGCTTGTAGTACGGCTTTGGCTTTCGTTCTCCCATACAACGAGCCAGAGCCCCACGTTTTCATTGACTTCGCTGTCAGGGGCGGAACATACAGGCCGGCGATTGCAGCGATGAGCTCGGCGGCTGATTGACGAACCCGCTTCGAGGAATCGCCCAGAGCCGTGACGATGTATGGTATAAGGGCTTGGGCGTCAATTGTCTCAGCGTCACTTGACTGAAGTCGGTTCTTAACCATATTCAGAGAAGCTGCGCGAGCCAGCGCAGGGTATGGGCCGCACCAAATTCTGATGAAGAAACTAAAGTATGTGCAATCCTGCAGAGCTGTCTTGCTACCAAGAGCCGCAATGTCGTCGAACCGCAAGATCACTTCCGTTTTTGGTGGACTTTCTGACACAATTCTGAAGAATAAGTGGCAAAACTCCTGAAACACATCGGCTGGCTCAGCCGAAAGACAGGGCGGCAGTGGCTCGGTCCTTGATGATAATTCGTCAATGGCAGCCCCCAATTCTTGAGGACTTTTGGTTTCTTCGACTTCTCTGCTTTCTGTGACCGATGCAGCTGCAGGAAGTCTATTGGCTCTGAAGGAAATATCCAACTTCATCTCGAGCTCTTCAATGTCGAAGTCCATATCTTGGATGACTGACTGAATGATGTCACTTGATTTTCCCGTCGTCTGAGACAAGCCGATCAGAGTAGATCCTATCTCGCGCCGAAGTTTGCCATCATCGTCGTTCTGTTCATTCAGCTTCAGCGCTGTCAGGAGTAAGGACTTAAAAATGACTGTGATTTGCTTCTCTTTGAGGATTTGACTATCGAGCACAGCCATTATCGTCGGAAGTCCACCAGAATCTCCTTTCTTTGTGAGTCTCTCGATCAGAGAGAGGCAGAGTCCGTTGGCCAGGTTATCCACTCTTCTCTCGCGGCCGATATCTACCAGCAATGAGCCGATATCGCGGACTTTCATCAGCGCCTTTGTGACCCTGCCGTTCATTTGTTTCGCCGATCTGAACTGAGCCATAATGGCGAGACAGATCAAGCCAGGGCGCACGGTCTCGTTCGTCCAGCCAAGCGCTGTTTGTTGCATGAAGGCGGTGACAGCAGCGTCTTGAAGATTACCTTTCGAGACCAATATGGTCAAGGCCATGTACGATGCAATCTGAAGGCCCGGCACTTTCTTCATCATGAGAGACTCGGCGAATATTGGGCCCACTCTATGCAGCAAGGCCTGTGTGTTGTCACTCTGTACGGCAGCACGGCCTGATCGCTTCCTGTCCAAGATTCCATGTATTGCCTCCGTCATGAGCCCTCCCCAGAACAGAATCTGCGTCGGGTAATGATATTGCTTTCTACATGACTCGAGAGTGTACGCCGACACTGCGATGAGAAAGTCAAGATGATGGACTGCCTGATGGACCAACACTGTTCGAGGAGGGTTTGTTTTCGACCTAATGTAGGGGTCGAGGAATCGAAACTCATAAGGGATTCTGGCGGGCAGGATATCGAGGAGCGTCACGAATGCTTGTGTCGTATGATAAGGGAGAAAGCTCATGAGCAGGACAACAGTATTCTCTTCGTGGATGCTGTGACAAAGTCAGCAAGCTCACTGTGGCCCATGGCGAACTTTGATCGAGGGAGCATACCGGAAGCGACGAATGAGCCATTCAATCGCCTTGATCGCGGGCATCAAGCGTAACCGAGGGCCAGCCAAGCGAAGGAAGCTTTCAATATGACGATCGAGCTCTGCATTCTCAGCAGCAGATAACTGGGATCGATCCTGGGTTTGACTATCTTCACTGAAAATGGTGGTTTGGAAAGCCGCGAATCTCCTGTCCAGCTGACAAAGCTCTTCGTAGCCGGAGTAACAGATGGTGTACAGAGATTGAAGGCTCTGCGTCGCAGCCACTTGAGGCTCCCAGATCAAAGACTTGGAGTGGGCAGCTTTCTGCGCCTTGACATTCAGAGTCGCTTTTGAGTTGGCCGCAATCTGCGCCAATTGCGCCGCAAGAGAGGTCGTCATGGCCACGGTTTGCAAAGTCCTGTTGAATATCAAAGCTGGCGTGCAATCAACTAGGTGCGTTACGGTTGTGACGGCCACTCATGTTGCGCCGTCCGAGTTGACGACTTTGACGACTCACAATGTCGCAGTGGTGGAGCATCGCCAAAAACCCCCCAAAAAAAAAAAAAATCCCTTGTAGGAAGGTGGTTTTAATCGATAAGGAACGGGGCCTCAATCGCCGCCGCACCGCATCTCCACTATTGTGAATTGCTTGCTCCCTTGACCAGGCCGCAGATTCGCTCGTCACTAATAAGGAAGTGCTTTGCTAACCAAAATACACATTTATTTCATACAGACGAGTGAAGTTTGACCTGTGGCGGCGTCTCATAGTATCGAGACACATGCAAGCTCGAACATGCTGCATGGCTGCATGGCCTTGGAGTCTCGAGACGCAAGTCCCATCTCGAGCCCTCGTAGTCCCAAAATGTTTCGCGTTTCCGATACGGACATTGTATTCTATCGCCATGTTGTAGGAGTCAATGTGCAGATGTCATCTATACGAGATCGCCAGAGCCAAGGCTTCTGCTAACTCTGCCAATCGTGGGCTCACGGTAGATGTGCTTTCCAGTGTCATTGCCGCCCCTCGCTGAGCTACGTCGATCAGTCTCTCAACACGTCCTCCCTGCGAAAGTCCCGCAATCAAGACGCCCAGAAACGTATCTCCGGCACCATTCACCGACACAACATCTCCGGCTATCTTTGGTGAAGGGAAGTGTCGCATATATATCCCACCAATCATAGGGTGGCCGGGAGCAGCTCTTGCCAGGATATACTGCTCTGCATTTGGATCGCGCAAACGGGGATCGTCACGGGCCAGGATCGTCGTGAACAGCACTCCGTTTGCTCCCAGCTTCGTGACCAGACTTGGAATGTATGGAAGCAAATTGACGCATTGTACCGGCACGCCTGCGTCTGTCAACTCCCGAGAGGAAAGTTGGACAAAGCGATCTCTGGCACCTCTCATGCCAAAAGCATCAATAACGTCAAACCAGGCATACGAGTCCAGGTAGCCGTTCCCCTTGGCTTCTTCATAAAGTGCAGCCAACTCGTGCGTGTTCGGCGAAGCCAAGTCTACACTAGCATGTGGGAAGATGGCCAGTTTGGGTATGCCTTGCTGAGGTGGAAAGAGGGCTTTTGCCTTCTCAACAGACACGGGCTCGAACGCGACTTTGGCGCCATGATCCTTGCCCATTCTGATCCACTGCCGTATAGTATCCGCACTCCAATTTGCATCGATTACGAGCCACGTGGGGGACGTTGCGGCGACGGCTGACCCCCACACATCAAGAAAGGTGTGTTGAGTAAAAATGTCCATGTCTGCCATGGCCACAACTAGATCCTTGCTGGAGTCGTTCACGGCAACGTATTGAGCCGTTCTGGCCCCAGGATGTGTCGCGCTGTTTAGCTTTTGTACATATGTAGAGTCTAAGCCTGATTCTCGAAGAGCTGAGAGAATAGTAGAGCCAGCCCTGTATCGCGGCATTAGTTGAGTACGGCAGAATGCTTTTAAAAAGTCGGTAAGAGATATGTCCCCGACTCACAGATCATCGCCCACCATGCTGCAGAACTTGACTCGAGCTTGACGGCTAACAGAATGAGCGGCAAGGGCGACATTATGACCGACTCCACCGACGGTTTGACGGATCGACGCGGGATTAGACGTCTGACTGCGCGGAGACCCCTCACCCGATGCAGACTTGATGTGATCGCAACTCAAATCAATGGCCACTCCACCAGCTACCAGCACATCGGCTGTGGTGTCGGTTGCAATTTCTGCCTCGTGAGGCATGGACAGGTTTGATGTGATGCTGACACCATGATCACTGCCGGCGATTAGACCCATGGACGCCTCTAGACACGCCACAAGTCGTCTTATCACTTACGCACTCGCCGGTCGCTTCTCAGATGCCAAGAGGCCTGACAACTCGACGGCGATTTTTGATGCTCGTGCAATGTTTGATGCGACCAGCTCTTTGTTTGCTGAAGTGACCTTCTCTCCGCATAGTTCCTTGAGTCGTCCCAAGACGAACGGGGTGTTTGCACTACCGTGGTAACCCTGCTCGCTGGCGTCTGAAACAGCCTTCTCGATGGCCATACGCATCTCTTCTGACGGGACGGCAAATTTTTCGGGCACAGGATTGGCGAATAGTATGCCAGACTCAATGCCCAGTGTTTCCTGAGCCAGGATGATCGCAGCCGCTTCCTTCTCCGTCTGAACGACTGACGGGCTTTTCGAGCCACTGTCCCGGGCCCAGAAAGCCGGGAAGTCAATCTTGCCAGACCTGCCGTCCGCAAAGGTTGACACATGACAGCCTTGAGTCTCCAGGAACTCAAGCGTGCGTGGAATATCCAAAAAGCCTTTACAGCCGCTGCTCACAACGGCAACGCGGGTACGACCCAGCTCGGTGAGGTCCGCCGAAATGTCCATGGACTTCTGGCCTCCTCTATGCACGCCTCCAAGTCCACCAGTGCCAAAGACACGAATGCCAGCCAGTTTGGCGAGAAGCATGGTGGCTGAGATTGTGGTGCCGCCGTTCATGGCTCGCCCAGCAACGCCCTATGCGGATGGGGGAAAAAGCAGTTCAATATTAGCTGATTATCCTGGTACGCATATGCATCCTGGATAGGTTATCATTGTTCACTCACCATGCCGACAAGATATGACACATCTCGTCGTGATACTTTAACGGCATTTCCAGTCTTGACCACGCGGATCATCTCCCTGCCAGAAACACCGACGGTCGGCACGCCGTCGACGATAGCGATGATGGCCGGAACGGCCCCAAGACTGCGTATCAATTGATCGTGTTCCAGTGGAAGCTCATTGGACAAGGCACCGTGAGTATAGATGGTGGACTCGAGAGCAACTAGCGGTCGGTTGGACGCAACAGCATCGGCCACCTCATCCGACACACGTAGCCACTGCCTCGAGCCGGAGTGGTGCGAGCCTGTAGCAAGCCCGCGGGCCTGCATATGATAGCTTGATGCTGAACCATATCGCCACTGAGCCCGGATGGCTTGACAATGACCATCCCAGGTGTACTTGTGCCGTGCAGCCCGCGTCAAGCCACCACGCATGGCGCGTGAGCGCGACGGGTTGCCGAGCATGAATGGAAAGCCGATATTAAGTGGCAGCAGGGAACTGAAGTATCGTTTGCTGACGCCTTGCCGAGGTGTCCACCGTAAAAAGACTTTCTTACTCGGCCCTGTGAGAGGCAATCGCGGTCGTAGGTTTTGAGAGAGCACTGTCGAGGCGAGGCGACGATTTTCGGTGGGGCCCAGTCCAAACGTAGTTTTCGTATTACCGCGCAGCATTGGCATTAGGAAGCCATGTGTATCGACATTATGTTGTCATGTCAGAGCGTTCATCTGCGTGCTCATATCGTCTTGACTTTTTTTTTTTTTTTCTTTTTTCTTCAAAAACTCTTTGTTTCATTCACGTACGTGCAACCTTTTGTCTGCTCCCATGTCTTGTATTACACACTCCATAGCCAGAGAAGGATCAGAACTGGGCCATCCTCTAAGCTCAGCGCCTTCGGCTTTAGTCCTGCTTTTCTCGTTCAATGGTGACCGGTACACATATTTGAAGAGTCAATTTCTTGTTCGACGACAGGTTTGTGTGATCGTCGGGATCTGTGCTTTTGACAAACAGAAGGATGAGCCACCATCGCGTCTCGCGTGGCTGAAGAGAGGCATCACGACCTGGTTCCGCCAACGATGGCAGCGGACTGGGTCCAGACTGAAGTCGGCAACTACAACTTGCCGGTGCACAACGCTGCCGTTTCTCAAGGGAGGGCAATCATGACCTCGGATCCTGCTGGTTTTCAATGTCCGTCGAGAACAATTCGGTATCAGTGGACCACCATGGCCGCGGTACCTGACATGATTGTCTTGAATCATGGGATCAGCGCAACATGGTGTCTTTCGCAGCTTAGACTTAAGTCGCAGAGAGAGTAGATCATCAGACCACAAGTGGTACCGCCTTGATTTTTCGGGAAGATTTTGACTGTAGAACCGGAGGATCGCCACAACGCACCCTAAGGTGCAGCTGTCGCGACCCTGCCAGAGCACACGGGCGACCTTCTTCCCAGGTCCTGATCAGAGTGTTTCATTTGTCCGTATTGTGCTGGCCAGCAACTCCGCAATCGAATCATCCTTCGGTGGCTTCCACAGCTTGAAGCGACATTTTTTCATCGTCCAATGACGCATCGGCGCTTGCCTCTTTGATGGTGGATCAGGTGGAAAGTTGAATTACAACGCAGAACGGGTCAGCGTCGACATTGCTCACATACTCACCGAAAATAGGCGCTCGTATTTTTTATTTTTTCATTTTTTTTTCTGTGAGACGGAGGAATCCGCCCAATGACAAGTTTATTAGAGCATCGGATCCCATCCGTCATTCGCCGGTCAGGAGATCATAAAACTTCGCGGGATCGGGTCTGGCGATGTAGACGCTCACGCTCACGATTGATGAAATGAAATAGTCAAGAAAGAGATCGACGCGAAGGACAAAGGTCGTCCGGAACCGCTATTGATCCAATGGCCTGATGTTTACGCAGGCACCCGGAGCTTGGCAGTGGCTAGTTGGCCAAAACCACCGTGAAGTGCGCGAAAATGTCCGTCTACTATCAGCACATTGCGATGCTGCTCACTGATGGTCGCAGAATTGGGCATGTGGGGAGGGAACAGGAGCGTGCAAGTCGGGGATTATGCATCCTAGGGGGGTGGGATATGAGCCGATTGGCTAAAGGCGAAGTTTCTGGGCGGCCTATTGCCATTTCAGCCGTCGTCACGGAAGGGACACGCGCAAGTTTATTTGCTTAAGCCAACACCAGATGATGGGATCATGTCCTTTGCCCGTGGCTGCCGACCTTGTCAAACGCCAAGAACAAGTTCGTATGAAGCCACATCAGATAAGCTTGGCAGGTCTATCGAGGTCCAGGCGAAAGGGGTGAGAAGTAATAAACAAGTCGAGAAGAGAACGGCCGAGAAGATAGCGCAGTGTCGCATCAAAGGACGAACGCATTGCATCACACTGCAGGCTAACGTAGCAATGAGGTTTTGTTGGATGACGGCCAGCTCGAAGCATTCCGAGTTGAGGAGAAAATAGATGTATACAGCTCAAGTAGATGGCCGCTCAGTCATTTTATGCCTGACGAGTCGCGGATCGCAAAGATGAAGCGGTTTAGTCTATTCAGGACAGCAAGCGCCAGCCTAGTCTCCCGCGATCGCCGGGATCTGCTGGCACACGATGGAAGCATCGAAGTAACAGCCATCAAGGTGGCACCACTGGCCCCGGTGAGGATGGTCATGATCTGGCAGAAGCCAATGACAGGGAGGGTATTGAACGAGGAGCAGTCCGACCGAACGGCCTGGCCGTGTACGATACGCAAGCGTCTCAGCAGGGCAAGAACATTAGGTGTCAGTGAGTTGTCGGAGCCACACACACGCAATGCAGGATGCCGTAATATGTAGCATGTAAACGGTGTATGTACTTTGTGCACACAAAACACCTGAAAAAGTAGAAATCCACCAGGAAAAATTAAAGCACGAGGGGATTGCATAGGGGAGAGAAGAAGGTGGGGGACAAAAAAAAAGGGACAAGGAACAACAAAGAAGGAAAGATTGCAGAGCAAGAGTCGCGCTTTCGGTGGAATAAGCCCACCAGTCTCGACCGAGCATCCTGGTCGCACAACGCAACACCATGGTCAGCTCGCTCCGTGCGGAAGGAAAGATCTGCTGTTGCGCGCCTACTGCCAACGTGCAGCTGGCAGGCCGCGTACGGTGGGACCTGGAAGAGCAAAAGCATGCACTAGCGCCCGAAGCCCCACCGACCTGGTCCGCCACATCAGCCCATTTTTGCTTCACAAATTCCTCATCTTCAGTCACACGCCATCATGTCATGCCACTTTTTGTCTGCCAGAGCCTGTGCAGACTCGGGCTGCTGTGCATGCTCGCCACGTCCGCCTCTTTGAGCTTCACTCTTGAGCTGCAGCAGGAGCGGGAATTGATTCGTGCTTGTAACTGTCACTCTTCCTGCTCAGACCATGGCGCCTTGTGGATGTGCCGAAGCGAGTCGGTTCCCTGATCTGCACCTTCTCGGTCAGCATTGTATCAAAGGTAGACAAAACAGAGACACCACGACCCGACTGAGAAGGAAAGGGACAAGAACAGGAGAAGGGCCTGGTTGTGGCGAGCCCGCGTCCAAACGCGTCTAAACCAGTCCAGCGCTGAACGTCCACAACCACTTGTGTCCTTTTTATTAATCCGTCCCAGCACCCTGGCTACCTCCCTCACCGTCCTCCTCTCTCGTCATCGTACTTCTCTAGTCGCCATCCTGCAGTGACAGCCACCAGAGAGGGAGATAATTGCCTCAAGCACATTGCGTCTCGCTTGCGTCATCGCAAACGAGTTCTCAACTTTTCAAATCGTTAGAAAGCCACTCTTGGCCCACCTTGCAACAAGATCCCAGTACCCGGGTGGGTTTGGGTCCTCTATCAGCTTTTAGGTGACGACTGGTTGAAAAGTGACGATTTGCCCAGAAAGGACACCGGGTCTCCACGTATTTCTGCCCTTATTACAATCGTCCACGTGGGAGCAACCTGGGTCGCAGAATACTCCAGGCAGACAAACTTCAGCCAACGGCCAATATACATATACACCTATTCATGCCGGCAAACCGGTTCGCGCGGCCGTATCTTTCTGCGTCAAGGCGAAGCGCCATTCTTCGGCGCGCCATACGAAGCCTGCAGAAATCGGATTCCAGACACAAGGCAATGGCTCCTGGGATTCTATCCAGTCCACAGCCATCCGCAGAGTACGCTTCCGCCAACATGGGGACTGGCAACACGGTGGAGAGACGGATGGAAGCAGTGGATGAAGACGCCGCGGATATTACCGTCGCCGATCTGTCGCAACTACGCAGCTTCCCGGAAGCCCCATCGGAATGTCAGGTTTGCGTCGTGGGCGCTGGACCCGCGGGTCTCATGATGGGTGCAACATTGACGAGATACGGAATCGACGTCGAGGTAGTTGATGACAGAGCAGATCAAACGCCTGTTGGAAGGTGAGTTTTCCGACATTTGCGGCCCCGTAGTGTTTCCCAGCCGAGTTGGCCCAAAGGAAAAGCGAGAGGAAGAGAAGAGAAAAGAAAAGACTGGCTTAGCGAAGAGGAAACTCACCCCGGGTGTCACTTGCAGAGCCGACGGATTACAGCCCAAGACAATCGAGACGTTCCGCCAGCTGCGGTTGGCTGATTCTCTACTGCAACGAGGGGTTCGTGTCTACGATATTTCCTTTTGGCGCAGCACTCCGGATGAGCCTCTGCACAGATTAGGGCGAGAGATCCATTATCCGCCCGTCATCGATGTCCTGGATCCTTACATCCTCCTCGTGCATCAAGGAATCGTTGAGAGTTTGTTCATTGAAGACATGGCGAAAAGGGGCAAAAATGTGCGCAGAAATGCCGCTTTTGAGTCCTATGAGATGATCACGGATACAAATCGACTGCAGATCAATTGTCGGACCAATGTCACTCAAGACAAGAAGACCTTTATTACGCAGTATCTTGTGGGATGTAAGCTGACACCCCCTTCTCGGCCTTTTGCCTATGGCCCTTTGTCCCCTCAATCTTCTCTCTTGTTGTCCATATTCTTGGGCGAACAGTGGCAATCATTTGTCAGAAGGCTTGTTTGACTGACAGCATACCTTCTAGGTGATGGAGCCCACTCCAGGGTACGGAAAAGTATTCCAGACGTGGCAGCCATTGGCATGTCTCAAGCTTCAATCTGGGGCGTTTTGGACGGAGAACTCATCACGGATTTTCCTGACATCTGGTCAAAAACACTGGTGTATTCGGAAGAGCATGGCTCTATACTCATTATTCCGCGGGAAAGGAACATGACGAGATTTTACATTGAGCTGAAGACTTGGGTGAGCGAGGACCGACGTCAACTCGGGCAAGCATTCGTCATGGAGCAAGCCAGGAAAATCATGGCGCCCTTCTCCGTCGATTGGAAGTACATCGAGTGGTTCGGGCGCTACCAGGTTGGGCAGCGTGTTGCCAGCCGGTTCTCAGACGCACACACCAAAGTGTTCCTGGCCGGCGATGCCAGTCACACACACTCGCCCAAGGCAGCACAGGGCATGAACACATCCATGCACGACTCGTGGAATCTCTCATGGAAGCTCAACCTGGATGTTCGGGGGCTGGCGAAGCCCGTACTGCTGGAAAGCTACGAGGAAGAACGTCGCAAGATCGCCTTGGACCTAGTCAATTTTGACTACGAGCATGCCAACCAAATAGCCGGAGGGGATGCGGTGGCACTGGCCGAGAACTTCAAGGCCAATGTCCGCTTCATCTCGGGGATCGGTGCCGAATACTCTCCCAGTGCCATCAACCGACCCGAGCCTGACGAAGACGACCCAAGTCTCCCCGTCGGCGATGCCCGTCCCGGCTGCCTCCTGCCGCCCGCCAAAGTAACGAGATACATCGACTCCAATCCGGTGGACGTCCAACTAGATATTCCTATGTTGGGCCAATTTCGTATCTTCCTGCTCATGTGGGACGTGCAACAGGCCGGGCCCTTCCTGACGACGCTCTGCCGCGCCATTGCCGACCCTGGCTCGTTTGTGAGCCAGCTTTCGGCCGCAGCAAGCAAGTCGTACGCCGACCGGCCAAGGCGAGGGTCTGCAGAAGATGCCTACATCAGACCGGACAGATACACAGCCGTCAGCCATCTCTTCACATTCGCTCTGATAAGTATGACGTGCCTGGCGAGTCAACCACGATGCAAAAGACAGCATTGCTAACCGCGTGTGATAGCCACAATGCCCAAGGCGGACATGGAGATCTCGGATCTGCCAGCCATGCTGCAGGACAGTCGGTGGACGCTATACCTCGACAACGTCCCCAGCCAAGACACGCGAGGCGCCTTATGCACAGACAAGTGGCTGGGGAGTCTGGACCCCGGGCAAGTTGCCATCGTCAACGTCCGCCCCGACGGATACGTTGGGTCACTGGCACGGTGGGACTCGAGCCTCGACGACTCTGGCGAACGAGCGGCTGCCTGGCTAGACGAGTACTACAGGGGCTTCTTGAAATTACCGTCGTGCACTTGATGCGGGAGCCGCGGAAGCTCGAAACCGTGGCTTGGTCTGTTCGCGCAGTGTATATTTGAAGCATTTCCAAAATTGGCATCGCAGAGCGTTTCTCCTAATTGATACATCTGGGCGTGGGCGTTCGTGCTCTCGTCCCAGCGTCACTTTCTGCATGGAAAGCTTTTATCAGTCTTTGTGTGAATGTTGGAGCACCTCGACATGTTGCCCCGTGTTGTTGGCCTTTTGCTGCAACCCAAGTCATTCAGTCGACGCGCTTGATGCCCTAACCTCCCTCCCCCCATTGTAACTTCTCAACCGACTTCATCTGGGTCTAAAGCGTCAAACTGGCCGTTTTCTATCACCGCCTTCTCCGTAATCACCCACCCTGCCGCTATACAATAGATCTTTTCTGCGAGAGCCTATCGATCCACCATTCGCCCACTCACCTAGACGTCATGGCTTCTCAAGGCTCTGGTAGGCATCGTGCGAGCATACCGATCATAACACAATGCGCTCGCCAAAATGCGTTGGACAGCTCATTGCAAAGTCGGCATGGACACGGCGGCCTTCTTAGCGACTGCGTCTTGGCTCTGCCACAGGGCCGTGACGGTCTTGAGCTGAGTGTAAAAGTTGATGCCGGGTTTGCCGTAGAAGGTGCTGGCGCCGCCGCCGGCCACGCTCCTCTTATTTCCGGTGAAGGAGAACATGGGCAGCGGGACGGGGATGGGCACGTTGATGCCGACCTGGCCGGCGTCGATGGCGCGGCGGAACGTCTCGGCGGTTGGGCCCGAGCGTGTGAAGATGGCGACGCCGTTGCCGTACTCGTTGCGGTTGATCAGGTCGATGGCGTCGCCGATGGTGTCGACGTTGAGACACACGAGGACAGGGCCGAAGATCTCCTCCTTGTAGCAGGTCATGTCGGGGCGGACGTCGGCGATGATGGTCGGGCCGACGAAGTTGCCGTCCGGGTACTTGGGGTTGTGGTGTCGTCGGCCGTCGAGGAGGATGGTGGCGCCCTCGGCCTCGGCGCTGTCGATGAGGCCGACGATGCGCGCTTTGCTCTGCGGCGAGATGACGGGCCCGAGGTCGGCGTCGGGCTCGAACCCCCCGTCGACGCGCAGCTTGGACGCCGTCTCGGCCAGCTCGGCCAGCCAGTCCTTGGTGTTGCCGACCATGACCAGGGTGCTGAGCGCCATGCACCGCTGGCCGGCGGCGCCAAACGCCGCCCCGACCACGCTGTTGATGAAGTGGTTTTTGTTGCAGTCGGGCAGCACGGCCGCGTGGTTCTTGGCTCCCAGGTTCGCCTGCACGCGCTTGCCGTTGGCCGAGCCGCGGCTGAAGATGTACTCGCCCGCCTTGTTGCCGCCGACGAAGCTGATGGCCTTGATGGCGGGCGCGTCGAGGATGAAGTCGACCGTCTTGTGAGCCCCGTGGATGACGTTGACCACGCCGTCGGGGAAGCCGGCCTTTTGCACCAGCTCGGCCAGGATCATGGCCGCGCCGGGATCCCGCTCCGACGGCTTCAGAATCAGCGTGTTGCCCGTAACGGTCGCGATGGGGATGCACCACAGCGGGATCATGGCCGGAAAGTCTACACGACAACAACCATGTCAGCCCACTCGCTTGCTTGCTTCTTTCTTCGCCATCAACAACAACACGGTCACGTAACAGAGCCAACACTACTCACTAAACGGACAAATGGCGGCCGTGACGCCCAACGGCTCGCGGTACGTCCTCGTCTCCATGTCCTTGGCCACCTCGAGCACCTCCCCCTTGAGCAGCTCCGGTGCCGCAACGGCCGCCTCGGCCACCTGCAGCCCCCTCAGCACATCGCCCTTGGCGTCCGCCACCGTCTTGCCCTGCTCCAGGGTGATGCTCGCGGCCAAACGGTCCCAGTTGTCACGCACGAGCTGCACGAAGCGAAACATGATCTGCTGGCGGGCCAGGACGCTCGTGTTCTTCCACGGCTTGAAGGCGCGCTCGGCCGACGCCACGACGGCCTTCATCTCGTCGTCGGTCATCTGCGGCACCCGCGTGACGAGGTTGTTGGTGGCCGGGTCGTGCAGGTCGAACAGGGTGTCGGTCGTGGAGCGCACAAACTTGTTGTCGATGAAGTACGGCGTGTCCTCGACCGACTGCACCTTGTCGTGGGAGCGTGGGTAGTTGGTCGCCGTGGACGACAGGGCGGCGGCCATCGGCGGGCTGAGCTGCTGGGCCGTGGCGTGGATTCGTTGTGCGGCCACGGCCGACATGGACCGAGAGTCGTTGCTGCTCATCTTGGTCGTTCGGGGAGCGGTAGAAGCGATGGCCGTCCGGGGAGCGCTGGCGGAGACGAAGCTTCGAGAAATGAGCCGCCGCATGCTGAGCTGGATGGATCTCGAAAGGGGATACACGCGAGGCACGCAGGTGAAGATGAGGAGGATGAGGAGGAAGAGGGAGACGAGAAGTTTAAGTTTTTCGCCGTACCCCGAGACGACTACTTCTGTGATCACTCTGCCGTTTCGGCAGCCGCTTACGTGCGGCGCTGGAGGCGGCGGGCCGAGGGGAGCCGTCCGCCCTCTATTAATGTGTCTTTGGTCCCAAGGAGAGTGAGACGTTGGCTCTCATGGAGACAGAACATGTGGGGGGTGGGGGTATTGGAGGAGACGGAAAGACGGAGACGGAGACGGAGGAGGGGAGGGAAGGCGGGGAAGGCGGTGTCGGAGGGCGCTGGCCCGACCGTGTAAACAAAGCATTTTTGCCCTCTCAGCACGCATTCGTCAGCCAATAACAACGCAGGGGGCTCCATGGCCACGCGCCCACTTCTGATCCTTCAGGCTGATTGTTAATAATTGATTCTCGCTCTTCATGTTGACATAGGTACATGGCGATCCATCGGTGGCCCGTGAATGAAATATGAATCCCCCCCCCCAACGACGAACGCAAGCATGCCACGCCAAGCCTCATTGCCGTAATTAAAGAGACCCCCTGCAGCGCTCGCAGCAACACCCATGAACTTGACAACAACAAAAGATTTGAACGCATGTTTGACACGAGACGGCGGCGAGCAAGGCATCAAATAAAAGCAATTGAATTGTCGTCAATCTCCCTCCTTCCCTCCCAAATACCATCTCGTGATGGGAAGGGGCTCCAGAAGTGCTGGAGCCGCAGACTCTCCGTCCTCGCCTTCATTTTCTTAATCCACTGTAGAGCTTCTTTCTCCCCAGTATCTCCGTACATGTCAGCTTACGACTGGCTGCGAGTGGTTCGCTTGCTGGCCTCGCCCTTAACTTTCTCAGCACCAGTAGCGGTTGCCTCGACAACCTTCTCCTTGACATCCTTTGCCTTCTCCTTGGCGGCCGTCGCCTTCTCCTTGACCGCAGGTGACGATCCACCGAGGCCAATGAGTGCGGCGATGATGGCGACCAGTGTAACGGCGATGGCCGCAAGACCACCAGCAACTTCTGGGACAAACTTGATAGCCTCGATGGGATCATTCTTGGCAAGGGTGAAAAACAGATCCGTCTTCTCCTTGATGTAGTGGACTGGGTCGTCGGTAAACTTGAGATCGAGTGGAGACTTGGGCTTGTCATCCACCTTGGGCTTGTCAGCCTCGGACAGCTCCTTCTCCAAGGGGTGCTTGAGCTTGAACGTCTCAGCGGCCAGCTTGTCGGCATCCTCGACAGAGTGTCCAATGTAGATGTTGTCGAAGAGAATGTCTGGTTGCATGGTCCAGATCTCGAAACCAATCTGGTCACCAACGTTAGTCGAACTGCGCCATTTCATTCTCTCAAGTCACACAATGAGATGACTTACAGCGCCCATGGGCTCAAAGTTGGAAGGAGTCTTGTCCTCGAAGAAGGCCGGGTTCTTGATCTTGCGAGGGGCCCAAGGTCCTTTGTAGGCCGGGTTGTCAATGTAGGGAGCTGTCCACTTGCCCTTGTAGTCGGGGTTGCTCTTCATGGGCTTGGTCCAAGGACCGCAGCCGGAGACATCGTCGCACTTGGGGTTGGGAACCGTGGGGGCGATCCAGTCACCATCTTCCTCATCGTCCCAGTCCTCGGGCTTCTGGGCTTCGGGGTCAGGAATGGTCTTGGGCTCCTTCTCGAGCCAGTCCTCGGGGATCGTGGCCTCTTCGTCAACAATCTCAAAGGGGGCATCTTCATCCCAATCCTCGGGCTTCTTGGCCTCAGGATCGGGAATACGGGCCTCATCGACCCAGGTGTCAGGCTTGGAGTCTTTCGGGTCGTCAATCTCAGCCGGGGGGTTGACGGCAGGAGTGAAATCTTCGAGGAGAGAACCCGACTTGACTTCTTCGCCATTCTGCTTGATCGCGTAGGTGTTGTTGGGATGCACGATCAAGGTGTACAGTTCGGTCGTCTTGACGATCTTGGCGGTGGGGGGAGAGGACAAGTGCTTCTCCTCATATTCGCCCGTCTTGGGATTCTTGTGGTTGAAAATGAAGTGAACCTTGTTGGTGTGGCCGCACTTGTCAGGACCAAACATGATGACATAAGGCGTCGTATTGCTGAACTCGTCCTGGTGAAGCGCCTTGTTGTCGCGAAGGAGCTTCATGTACGCACCACCACACTCCAGACCCTCTGTAGAGAAGCAGCAATTTGGTCAGTCAATTTGAAGTGAAAAAGAAGTCATCCAAAGCGAAAAGGGGCTCTTACTCTGAAGCTTGACCTCGTACTGCACAACGAGCGTCTTGCCCTTGTTGTCAATCTTCTTGGGGAATTTGGCCGAGATGGCATGATGAGCAGCAGCATTCTTCACCACAAGACCCTTGTCGCCGGCCAATCCCTTGTACTGGTAAGGCTCCTCGACGGACCACTCGCCAACGAACGCCCACTCCTCTCCTTCCTTGTCAGAGTCTTTCATGTCCTTCTTGGCATGTGAAGGCTTCCATCGTTTCTCCCAGTCATCGGTGAACTGCTCAAGAAAGGGGGCTTTCAAGGTGGTTGGCTATTTGAACGCGAATTTGTTAGTGCATACGATCAAGGGCATCTGCGTATTTGCCGTCACGATGGCTCGAAGCGACCAGCCTCTCGCTGACGGTCTTTGGACTTGTGTTTACCGTGAAAGCAGGTACGCTGGGACTCAGAGGTTTTTGGGCCGCATCGTCGGCATGGGCAGAGCCGGCCAACAAGACGACCGATACAGCAGCAGTGGCAGCGTTCAACTTCATCGTGGCGATTGGGCAGGAGCTGAAAGGCCCTCGAGGGACACGGGGATGGGGTGGGAGAGGAAAATAAGGAGAGGCGCACGGCGCGAACAGCGGTGATGAGAGAAAGAGTGCGAATTCGGGTCAATCTCCCAACACTCAGGAAGAAGTTTCCTTTCTTTCCAAGAGAAAAGTCGAGGTGGAGGAAACAACAGAAACTCGGCGTGGCGAGGCGAAAAAGATTTCGTGGGAAAACCGAAAGGGCGAAGCAAACCGAAAAAAAAAATGTAAATCAGAACAGCTGGCGCTTTTGGTTAAGGACACGTAGAAGCTACGGGAATGGGTCCCCGGACATTCAACTTGGGCCAAGTGCCAGTGCGGGGCAAACCATATTATCCACGGGCGACGAGAGTGGAAGTGGAGTGGCTGCCAGTGGGCCAAAGGTGCTATTCCAATGTACTTCAGGCAGTACCACCACCAGCCATGTGTGGCGAGCTACCGGCAATGCACTTCCGAGAAAAGGAGATCAGTAGGCGAACAGAGCTCCAACCACGATAGCGACGACGTCTCAACCGGCTCAAATCTGGACACGTTTCCTCTTCTCTTCAAGCATGCTTGAGCACGTAGTACTATGTGGAGTACTCTTAGAATGCGCGTGCAGGTGAAGTATGGTTGCTTCCCTCACCACAGGACATAATACGCAAACAAGACATCGCAACGCCAATCGACTTGATCAGAATGACTGAGACAGTCGTGATCAAGCCGCCAGCCAGGTATTGTGGACGGCCGCACCCGATTCTATGGCGCATCGACTGTGCGCCCGGAGGGTTCCTCATGCGTTGACAGATGCCTCCAAAACTCGAAAGTGATCACTGCTGGCCTCCTTAGCAATCACGGAAAAGAGCTTTTTCTCCTGCCCAAGCGCAAGTATACAAATTCCTTAATCTGCAACTGCTTTGCTTTACTTTACTTAAATACCTTAAGTACCTACTTTACCTTATGTAAGTATACGGCGGCACCTGCCGCTATGTCTCGGAAAGAAGCAACAGAAAAGCCCCACTCTCGCGTCCGATCCACCACGTTTGTCGCATCATGAGACGAACCTGACCCGACGTGTTTCCGCGCATCAAAACAGCATGCGGATCCTGTACGGCTTGACATACAAACTTCTGTGGCAGTGATACTATCGAGCTCGCGAACACACCATGGCTGGCGATGGTGCCTGACTCTGTCACGACTAGAAGTTTTCCACATTCAGTGTCCGATAAGTCAGGGCTAACATCAAGGGGACATGACAGGATGGCGGCTGCAACATCACTTGGATCATTGACGACTGCTTCATCGTCTTGATTCCATTAAGTTGGCTGTACTGTCCATTACATTAAATACAATGCCCGGATGCTGTTACACATTGTTGTCTTTGGTCCATCATCGAACGCAAAGGTGACCCCGGTCTGCAGACCTCTCGGCTGTGAACAAAAGTCCATGGGACCACAAAACAGACAAAGAATCGTCGGACGTAACGAGAGAACGTCACTTAGATGGCAAAAAGAACAGCCATGGCGCCGACGAAGGCACTGGAGGAACCAAAGCTGACTCCGGCAACAGCAGCGCCGGAAGAGGTGGTCGTAGTACCAGACTTGGTCTTGGTGGCAGAGTCACCCTTCGTGGTCGAGGCTTTGTTGCCATTGCTTCCGGATGCTCCGGCGTTGCCATCAGAACCGCCGTTGCCGCCGTTGCCGCCGTTTGATGCGCCAACGGGGTTATAGTACGTGGAGATGCAGCCACTGGTGCACTTCACGACTTGATCGTTGCTTCCAACGCAAGTCTTTTGACAATCAAGGTATTGCCTAACCTGGTCAGCGCTGGGATGGGGAACCTAGGATTTGCATGTCAGCAGATGCTACATCAAGAGGCCGACTCTGGTGGCTTCGACGAGGCAATGCAGTGCCTGCGGGCTTTGGGGCTAAATGACGTATGAAGGCTGGATAGTCAGGAGGGCTGAGGCATCTGGGGACTACTCACGCCCTGGCAATCAGCTATGCAGTTGACGTCAGTCTTGGGACAAGCATCTCGGCAGACTCTCTTGGCTTCGGAGGCAGGGTCAAGTGTGACCACTGGCGTTGAGGCTGTCGTGGTCGTGATCCCACTGGCTCCAGGAGCTCCAGGGGCTCCAGAGGATTGGGCGGAGACCATGGCAACGAGGCCAGTGACAACGGCGAAGGAGCAACGCATGATTGCAATTGGTTCCGAGTGACGAAGTGTAAAAGTGCTTTGTGTGAAGATTACGAGAGACCTAAGGTAGCAAAGAAGGCTGCTGATAGAAAATGAATGAGAACGAGTGTGTGACGAAACAAGGAGGAGACAAATTGGTTGAGGAGGAGTTACTGCAATTAATATAGGAAGAAGGATGGAGAAGAGGGAAAAACAAAGGTGAAATAAGAAAATGAAAACATTGAAATGAGCGGCGAGTAATGTCCTTGCCTTATGAGCCGGGGTTCCTCTTACGGAGGATGGGACCATGGGCCCAGCCGAGGACCTGTGCAAAACGAGGTTACCATGAAAGAGCAGGGGTTTCGAGAGTCTGAGCGAGCAATGCGTCCGCCTGGACAATATACGATGCAACCAATGCTAGGTGTAGGACAGATGGATAGGTGCATCGCCACCTGCACAGCATGGTGATTTCCTTCTTGGGCCGCTGACCCGGGGATGAAGGAAGCGAGCAGCAACTATAGTACCTAATACCGAGCCCATGCACGTGAGTACAAAGACTCAATATGCATTGGACATCGATCGCGTTTCATTGCTTTCAGCAATCATAGTCATTCCATGAGCAGACCCACTGGCAGCGTCCGCACGAAGCCCTGCCGGGCCATTGCCAAGGCCCTCGATGCAATGCCGTCTGCAATGCAATGAGGGACGCAAGCCGTGCGACAAGGTCTCCTGTTTCTGTTCCTGTGTTGGTCCTGTCCCGACAAACAAACGCATTATGCGGACACATGGATCGTTTGTTTGCTCGCCACCCGTGCTTCGCCACGTTTGCCGGTCTTAGGCAATTGAGGCTGCACAAGTTCAAAATCCAAAAAAAAAAGAGAGCTCGTGTTTTCCCCGTGGCCATGCTCACGTGGCGCTCCCAGTCCCGCGTCATCAGAGACCCCGTCGCGCTGTCTCCACCGTGGGAATCATACAGGCACGAGGTAGTATTTGGTCGTTTGCCCGGCTGCTGAGCGCCTCATCTGATCATTTGTCCTCCTCGCTGGGAGAGCCAGATGCGATGATGGCACCCATGTCAACTGTGGGAGCGAATTTCGATGCATGTGAAGCTTTTACAGGTGCTCTGGCATCGAGCTCTAGATACTCTTTCGCCTCCATGTCGGTTCCCGGAGCAACGAAGCACCGGGCGGAGAGATCCCCCCATTCTCAGGACCAGAACCTCAGACCGCTCTTGACGTCGAGAAGTAGGCGCAGAAGCCAGCCAATATGATCAGCGTGACTGATTAGGTGACGGTGTGTTCCCCCCAGAAAAAAACCATTGCCACCTTGGGGCACGCAAAACAGAAATCTCCAGGCCAGGTGCCAAAAGGCTCACATCGCGTGCAAAAAAACTCACTCGAATAAATCATCGAGGGGCCGTGTTTGCATTACGCTTTATTTTTAGACGTCGTCGACAGCAGCACCGCCGGGATACAAATACGAGGTGTCGGGATGGCTAGCTCACAACAGGCAAATTGATTGATGGTCCCCCCCGCCCCTGAGCCCCCCGAGGAGCAGGCCGCCAAGGGGTGATTACGACGATTGGACCAATCAGAATCGATAAGAAGGGACTGAGCCAATCAGGCTGAACAGTGTCCTCATTTTGCCCAGATAAAATCTGCGAAAGGGTTCGGGACGAGTTGTGCAGCAACCCACGGATCAAGGGAGGCTATGTGTTTGGCCGCGTTGCTGCGTGGCGCACGTGGAGGATCTCATAAATGGGTTGGCGCAGCCACATGTGACGTATTTCGGCGAGAGCGTGAATCGGTAACGCGATTCGAACCAAGATGAAGCAAGACAGCAGATCAAAGTGGCGGCAAGGGACTGGCGGCCATGGCCCCGTTCTCGGCTCATTAGGCACTCTCTCCCCAAACCTTAAACCCACGACTTGTCACAGACGCCGGCCGAGCTCCGGCTTACCCCACCAATTGCGACATCTGTAGGAGCACGCGCGACACGGAGTGAGAATGGCAAGAAAAAAAAAATCCCGCCACAACGATGAGTGAGACGGAGGCCTTCACCCTCCGCTCGACAACAACATGACCACCAACTCCTCCAACATGGCCGACGGCGACAAGACGCACCCGGACTCGCTCATCACGTCCACCGACCCCGAGCACCCCGCCAACCTCATCCCGTCACTATGTGCCAAGTTCTGGAATCTCGGCTGGGTGACGGGCACCGGAGGCGGGTGCTCCATCCGACAAGAGTGAGCAGAATCAATCCCATGAACCATCCCTATCAAGCCAGGATTCTAACCCGCGCGAAAGCGACCTCGTGTACCTCGCCCCATCAGGCGTCCAGAAGGAACTCATGAAAAACACCGACATCTACGTGCTCACGCTGTCGGCGCAGGACGCCACCCTCCCCCAGCGCACCTACCTCCGCTCTCCGCCGTGCTACAAACCATCCCAATGCACGCCGCTGTTCCTCGCGGCCTTTACGCGCCGCAATGCCGGGTGCTGCATCCACACGCACTCGCACTGGGCAGTGCTGGTGACGCTGCTCCTCGAGACGCTCGGCCCCGGCAACGACAAGGTCTTCGAAATCAACAACATTGAGCAGATCAAGGGCTTCGGGAGGGGGGTCGGCAAGGTCGGCAACCTGGGCTATCACGATACGTTGCGCATCCCCGTCATTGAGAATACGCCGCACGAGGAGGACCTGACCGAGTACTTGGAGGCTGCCATGGAGTTGTACCCTGATACGTATGCCGTGTTGGTCAGAAGGCACGGCGTCTACGTGTGGGGTGATAATGTGCACAAGGCGAAGACCATGTGCGAGAGGTGAGGTTGCTTGGTGCTTGCGGGAGTTGGTTGTGCTCAGGCTGACCTGATCTGTGCTAGTCTGGATTATCTGTTCCAGTTGGCCGTGGAGATGAAGAAGCTGGGACTTCCGTGGATCAGCCAGGTAGCTCGCATTGGTCCTGATCGAGCATAACATGAGATGATGGAGCTGTCGAGTACTTTCAGCTGATGAAGGGACGGGAAAGACGGGGGGGCGGGGGGGGGGCAGGAAAAAGCCTAGATATTGGGTGGGATACGGCGCTACTTCAAAAAGATAGGTTATGAAGGTCTAGAGTGGCACGGTGCTCTTCCAGCAGTAGACTCGCGACGACGCATGAACGTATTTTATGAGTTTGATCCTCCCTCTGCCTGAATGCGTCTTATAATTCATCTCGGTGCTGTGCCCCTTCCTCCTCCGCCACCTGGGGCTCTTCCCACGTCCGCTTCTTGGGATTGCCCGGTTCGTCTTCCGTGTCTGGTTCCGCTCCTTCACCTAAACTGCCCGAATCATCAGCCTCCCTTACGGCGTCCACAATCTTGGCTATAGATTCGACCGCGGCATCTCGGCTCTCTTCCTCTGACAGCTCCTTGTCCGTAACCTGGACCGTCGGCAAGTCAGTGCTAGGCAAGCCGTCAACAGATGATGGACCATCCACCGCTATTCCTGGACTTCCAGATTCCTCAAGAGCTGATCGATACATAACGGCACTGCCCGCTCTGGAGCCGACCCCGAATACGACCCGTAGCGGCAGCCAGACAAGCCACCACATGGGGCCGTACAGAAGCCTCCGGAACAGTAGCCACGCCCCCGTCGTCATGAGCATGTACAGCGCAGTCTGCAGGTACCACGTATCACTCTTCTGCGACCGGAGCAGCGTGCCCAGCAGGTCCCTCGAGCTGGCCAGCATCGAGTCCAGCGAAGTGTACGACTCGTTGAGCTGCTTCAGCGCGGCCGAGGACTCGGACAGCGTCTGGTGCGCATACTCGCTTCGGTACAGCTCAGCGGCAATGAGATCATGTGTTCGCCGCAGCGCATTCGTCACGTTGTTGCTCGCGCCGACGGTCTGCTGGTCCTGCTCCGACAGGCTCGAGCGCTGTATCGTCGATTGCGTGTGTCTCTGGGGGCGCAGGAGCTGTGCGCTCGTCTGTTGTGCGCCGTCGAGCTGCGACCCCGACTCGGATGCGGTAGCGGAATACGATTGAAGCAGGAGTCGTCGTTCAAGCTCTCGCGCTTGCAACAGCCTCTGCCGCGCTGCTAGACGTGCTTTTCGGAAATGTGATCGACAGCTGGAAAGCACACCAAGGTCAATCCTCGAATGTTTCTCGGGTTTCAGCTTTCAAGTACCTGGCAAACTCGGCACCAATCCTTTCCACGCCTTCTTGTAGGTTCGCCTTTTCCGTGCCTTCTGGTCGGGCGAACTTAACGTCCTCGTTGAGCAACTCCTGCTCGTCCACGCCGTTGCGCAGAATCTGCGTGATCTCCGCACTCAGCTCGCCGCTGACGCTATTCTCTTCGTCCGTTTCCAGAGGTACAGACCCGGGTTGGAAGTCAACTTGAGCTACCCTGTCGATCAACTCCCTGAGCTGCGTCGTTGTGTCCTGGAGAGCCGTGAGGCGCTCTTGCAGTCTCTCGAAAGACATCTCGAACTCTAACGAAGCTATTGTCCGTTCGATTCGAAATATGATTTGCGTGCGCGCGGAAGTCGACGTACGCCGTGGTCGAAAACGACGGGCGCACGAGAGTTTGCGATTGCTGTGTGAGCAGCAACTTACTCCAGTACTGTGATCCAGGTGTTCAGTCAGGTCATGGGGGTATTATGGAACACACCCGTGGGCAGCGGAGCACCCTAATTGGGCTTAGTGTAAGGCCGATGAAGCCTGAGAGTTTTCTTGGTCCAGATGAGGACTTTTGTTCTCACCTAGAACGGTAGAGACAAATGGTACCGCTTGTGCCACTGATCTCATTGGCTTGACTACCAAGTAAATGTACCTGAATGACGCTTTTCGGGCCGTAAGAAGATGCTCGGCGAAATCATTACGTGGTCCGATAATATTCAAATATAACACATAATGCATCAGTACTTACAGTACGTAAGGCCGGCTTCACTTCCATCAAAGGACACATTACCATCCCCAAAACCCAACGTATACCCATTCCTCCAAACGCATCACGCCTCAACCTCGTCCACCTCCCCTACATCCTATCGCCCCCCGCTACCAAAGCCAAGATCACCAGACCCCAGCCCACAAATCAGCAAAAACTCTTTCCAGCAGAGCACAATAACATACCTCCAAAGAAAAATGAAGCACCGCTCTCTACGAAAATAATCGGAATCGAATCATGGCTCTCGCCACGCCACGCATCGCACTCAAGTGTCTTCACACAATCTACGCAGCAGCTTCCCAAAGGAACACCCTTCAGACAACCGCTTCGCAGCGGCTGGAAGGGGTCCTGATATTTCTGATGCCGACTGCGGACGTCGATTGACGCCGGGCCCTCACGGGCAGGCTTCGTCGGTCTTTTCGTCCCTTTGGGGGAGAAGAAAAGAGACGGCACCAGACCGAGATCTGGGGTGTAGAGGCTTCTCCGAATTTCTCACATGCAAATGAAAATGAATTGCGAGACTATTCCTTGAACACCAGAAATCTGGCATCAGGGTAAAGTCTCCGTTTGTCAGCATGGAAGCGTGGCTTTTCATAGAGGGCGATGCTTGAGAAAGAAGCGAGAAAGAGAAAAATAGGGCTTGGGGAAGCTGTACCAAGCTTTGTAGTTCTTGCGGCCCCGCCAGCTGCTGTGTCATGAGCACGTGACTAAACTTTCACACCTACTCCCGCGGGCAGCATGGTGTGCCATCACAGCTACCCCAGAAAAAGGTCATTCCCTCATAGCCGGTCCCGTGGTGAGCGGTCGAGCCATCGCATGTCTTCGAGATGATCACCAAGTTTATGACAGAGATCACGGCGAAATTCAATCCCTTCTCGCCCTGCGCAAAGCCCGCACGGCTTTTTCTCACCTTGTTGCCCCCTGGCGCTCGCACCAATGGCACAATAATCCACAGCTCTGTGCTCCCACGAAATTCGACAGAGCCGAGTTCAGTGAGAGTAAAATTCAGTACGTAAAGACTAGGGTCTACGCGACATTCAAGACGGGCCACTGACGGCAACTAGAGGATGGCAAAGAAATGAGTTTTGATTGTGGCAAAATCAACATCAAGAGTTTAGTCGAAGAAGTTGATCGACATTCCCGACAACTACAGAAAGCGGCCGATCTCACAGATTGAAGCGATGGGGGACACTTTGCATATGCGGCGTTTTTTTGCATCAATACCAAGTCCAGGACTGACACGTCAAGCCCACTAATACAATACTGTATTGCTTGTAGATCACTTTTATATAATTCGCAGAGCTCCGTATTGCGTCGCTGAAGCTTCAGACATACTTGACGTCCCTTCCACTTTAGCCTGAGGCACCGCTGATGAAGAACCACTTGTCGATAGAGCTGTCGATCTTCTCGGGGGGCAGATCCTGATGAGGAGGCAAGGGTGGGAGCTGGTCGGGAGTGAGCCGCTCGGCAGAGTTTGCAACAGTGGTGTTGGCGCTGCAGACGGCGGTCAGCAATGAAGCAGAGCTATCGCGGACCAGGAATGGACTTTGAGGGCTTACATGGAAACACCATTGGGATTGACTTTGCCGGTGATAAGACGCTCCCAAGCTTCGGCGCACTCGTGGACGACATCCATCGCATAGCTGGCAAATTAGTTAGCTTGACCGTGATCGACAAAACATGCACGGTCTAGAAGGCCTTACGCCTTGTTCTTGCATTCGCCGGTGAAGGCGAATTGGTTCTCAGGCTTGCCGTCGGGGATTTTGTAGATACGGAACCATTCGTTGGTGGCGCGCAGGAGACCAGGTAGGTGGCGTTCGACATCTTCGACATCGTTGAGCTTGGAAGCGAGAGGGTCATTCACGTCGATGACAATGACCTTCCAGTCAGTCTCCTCCTCGTCCAGCAGGGCCATGACGCCAAGAACCTTGACCTGCTTGACCTGCCCAGTATAGCCGACAAGCTCACCAATCTCGCAAACGTCGAGAGGATCATTGTCTCCTTTGGCCTTGGTCTCCGGGTGCACGACATTTGGGTCCTCCCAGGTCTGAGGGGCAGTATTATCAGCAACTGTCGAGACAAATTCCCAACTTCATAGTTGCTCACCTGTGGGAAAGCACCGTAGTTCCACAGATAACCCTTGTGGGGAAAGCAGTTGCGGACGTATCGAAGCTTGCCCTTTTTGATGTCCTGCTTGATGGGATTGAGAAGCTCCTCCTTGGAGATCTAGTTGATTCAATGTTCAGTCAGCAGATTGCCACGATGTCTATGGAAGAAGCAACATCACGAAGAGTGGAGGGGCCACAAATGGCCAGCTAAGCAGCCAGCGCCAGTTACGGGACAGCAAAGCACTTTTGGCAGGCGAAGGACTAATCGCGTGGTCTTGACAATTGAAGGATAATTCCTTACCTCGAGCTTGGCATTGGACCATCGCGGAATCTCGACAATCATATTGAGGATGGTCTTCTCCTGGTTGGCGTAAAGCGGAATGTCATGAAAGGGTGAGACGGGGGCACCATCCTTCTCCAAATAGACGCGATGCTGCAAAGTATTGGCAGCAGCTACCTTACGGAGGCTGTATTGAGAAGCCATGTCGGACAGTCCTTTCGTGGCCAAGGATTGGGGTGAAGATGAGGATGCAGAAGAGAAAGATCGGGCGGCGGGCACCGTTAGATGACTCGCAATTTGAGCAGCACGCTGTGACGAGAAGTTGGATGAGGTGCTGGGGTGGGAGGAGGAGGAGCAAGAGGAGGAGGGTGTTGGAGGGGGCGGGGTACGTAGACCCATACGAAGCGCCGATGGGGTGGCTGCGATGGAAGAATGCCGACGAGTGGAGGAGATATTAGCTGCAGAGCGCACAGCAGCGGCGCCTGCAGTTGCAAGAGGACCTGGACGTCCTGCGTCGAGCCACTGTGATGGGATTGCTTTGACGCTGGCGGCTGGCGGTGGCGGCACCAACACCAACGAAGCAGCCCGGGCTGCTGCTGCTACAGCATTGAAGGCGCAAGGGCTGTGATTGGTCCAGGCGGCCAAATGCGGTAGACCCTGCAGAATGTGCAGCTTCAGGTATGTTGAGATGCGCCGTCGAAATGGCATCAATAGAGGGGCCCGTAGGTAGGACCACAGGGGAGAGTAGACCGACGGGAACGGGCGTGACTCGGGGTTTTAACTGGGCTGCGTAGCTCTGGGAAGACGACGCCGCGCGCAATGACAGCCGCTGGGAACCAGAAATCTAGCAGACCGAGGTCGTTTTCGAAGAGGCTTCAGCGGCTTTGGCTTGGCGCGGCGGCTGATTTGGGCGAGAAGAGATTTCCTCGCAGAGGGCGGGACAACGCTAATTTTTCAAAAGCGCGCGCCACTTTGGATCACAGCCTAAGCGGGACCACGCAGAGGACCGACGCCGCATGCACTTGTCGTCACGAAATCTACCCAACCACCTTTAACCTTGATAGCACGAATTACTCCATTGCGCCAAAGATAACCAACCGACCCTCGTCAAGATCTGCATATTAGATCGGGAACGACAACCAATCCCGGACCCCCTGGGCCGATCTTGGGCAAATGATGGACTGCGAGATCACAAATGTGTCTCCAACCAGGGATAGTCACGTATGAGACAAATACATCGCCGTGCAGCGTAAGCTGAGGATCGCATCTCAGGTGTTGGGGTTTGCATCCACCTCTCGGTAATTTGGTCTGCCCAATGTGATCAACACCGAGGCCTGCTCGTGTACAAGTCACCATTGCAAAGTAATCCTCTGCCCGCGCCAGTCAAACAAGTAACAGGACCATGGGCATGTCGATGATACAAAATTTGTACAACGCAGGACTATCGGGGTAAGGCAAGAGCTGCGAGAGTTGGTATTCAAGCTGAATTAATCATCTAGGACCCGCCCGTACAAATATCTGTTACGGTGGAAAAGCTCCGTACTCAGCAGCAACCTGTTGCATAGCGCGTTCAAAACGGCGACAAAGGCAGTGGAAAGAAATGTAGAGAGTCGGCCCAGAGTCGACAACATCTTTGAGCCGCAACACACATGTCGGGCGACGTTGAGACATGTTGAGGCCAAGTAATTTTGGTAGTGCTCTTGCCGATTTAAGCGACAGCCGTCTCAACCGGTTTGACGTGACCCTCGGCACTCGAGATGGAGTGCTTATCCTTGGTTGTTGCAGCAGTAGTAGTCTCCTCCAACGCTGCTTCGTACGACTCATTCTCGGGTCGCCAATCTCGAAGATCATCCTCACAGTCGTTGAGGATCTGTCGAGCCTGGCTTCCCTCAGCGTAGGTCGTGCGGGTGTCACCTGGCACGACTGGAGTATCGTCGAGAAGGGAAAGGAGGCGACGCCCATGTTTGGCCAAGATGATTTGCTTCTCGGCACGTTCAATGGTGGCTAGGAACTCTGCATCGTAAGCCTCTTTGAGCTTCTGTCGGGTCTGCTCGAGTGGTCAGCGCTTCGCAAGCCCCTCAGAATGAAATGGTTTGGCCATTGCGATGGCACTCACGATATTGGTCAGCTGAGCCTCGGCAACAAGGTTCTCAGCCTCAGCTCGAACAAGTTCTTGTTCCAGCACGACAAGACGAGCACTCTCGGGCTCCTTCAACTTGAGCTTGGCGATCTCATCGGCGATTTTGGCCTTGCCGTCTCGACTGGGCTGCACACTCTTCTCCGTGTTACGAATCGACTTAAGCCGCCCCCGCGAATCGTCAAGAGCATGGGCATAAGTGTCTTCCTGCTCGCCTATCTCGCTGAGAATGACGCCAACCTTGTCGGAGATGTCGCTAATAGCATCATCGCCCGTCTGTTCGCCCCATTCGGAAAGCTGAGTGGCAATCGCCACACGCTCTCGACCAGCTGCTTCATGAGAGTTGATGAGGTTATTTTCGGCTTTTATGAGCTTAAACAGCTTGCGCGAGAGCTCTGGTTGGGTCTGGCCGCGTAAAGAGTTGAAAGAGAAGCTCGGCAATTGATTGCCCGAGCTGCTCTTGTTGGACTTGCCACTAGAACGGATGGAAAGCGCGCGATTCCTGTGGGTGGCAAAATTGTCAGTCAGTGATTCTGCCGAAAGATAGCGCAAGTGAGCGGGCACGAGCTGCGAGAACGAGCCATCAAAGCTTGAGCGAGACATTGCAGATCAATAAGTTTGCTTGTGGAGAGGTCGGGAAAGGGTATCGAAGGCCTGGAGAGCTGTCTGTACGCACATAGTGGCGGCTTCCAAGTACAGCGAGGTCAGTATCCCAGTTTCGTAATGGACTGACGTCGAATTGCGAGTTCCGGATTACTTCGCGCCTGCTTCATGTCAGCATGTAGGGTAGAGCAGGAGCAAGTGACTTTGCATAGATCCGTGGCGAGCTCCTGTGTAAAGTGGCAGAGAGCCAACAGAGCGAGGGAATATGCTGAGCACCTATCCGCCACGGGGGTCGCAGTGAGGTGGCTTACAGGTGTTTGAATGTCGACAACGGCCTGGCAAACCGAAGGAAAACAAATTAGACTTGCGACGAGGGTTTGCTAGGGATTCGACGTGCGCAGGGTAAGTCGAAAGGAAAGAGGGGACGGATCAGCTGGATAATGACAAGAGGGTGCAGACGGGCTTTAAAGTACGAGTTGACGCAATCGAAACATCGCTACTCACTTTGTTAGGCAAAGAAAGGGTATGTGGGTGCCTTCGAGACGCCTTCTTTGGCCCGAATTTTACGTTTGAGATGGCAAGACAATATGACGGAGCATGGTACGGCGTGAACAACTCCCGTGGTGGTTTGTTTGGGCTTTCGTGGGACCACGGCTTTGCCTGTGAGCTTCATGGGCTAAGAATTAACGGTGGCGGAAATGCGTGATGATGTCATGATTCGGCGAGGACCGACTGTCCCGCCTCGTGACGGACGCCAGGGGGCCAGAAGACGATGGGGAGTTCGTCTTTGGGCAACGTGGCTCCCTGTGACGTAGGACTTGGCGAATTTTTGCAGAATCTCACGCTGTCTGGTCTCCGTGACCTTATTACGAGCAGTGCACGCCAAGAGAAGCGCGGGCAGGAATGCAAATATTGTCTATCATTAAGCTGGCGCCTCATCGTCGCAAAGCTCTCTTCCGCCCCAACAAGCACCCGACAAGCGTAGGAAGGGCTTCCACCAATGTGCGGAAACTCAACACAATCGAAGAAAAGTGCCGCTCAGCACTGATCGTGAATTTTTGCTCTGTGAAAACAATTTGCCTCCAAAGTACCTAATCCAGCTATCCCTCTCGCGTACCCCGGGCGATCAACGGCCCGTCAGTCTTGTTCAGCACCAGCGACGACCCCTCCCCAATTCGCATCGCGATGCGAGCGTCGGGCGTATGATGTCGCTCAGCGCTCGTCATCTTCGTTCATATGTGTACATGACTGGTTCTCTTTCGTAGATGATCGGAGCTTGCGTGCCAGCTGGTGAGTAGCGTACCGTCTGGCCCACTTCTCTGTAGTCGACCCTTGACGAACGGTGGTGGTGATGATGTCTGTGAGATCGTCGGGGAGGGATGATCTCTTCCTTGTAGTAGTAACTGGTATTTGGTCGCCCAAAGAGACCACCGAAACACATTCTGACACAAGATTTGTCTTGCGGTGCGGTTGAGGATCGTGTAGCGCGGGCCAGTTCACTAGAAGGCGAATTCTGCGACTATTGATCTTTTGGTGTCGGAGGGGAGACAAGAGACGGCTTGCTACTCGGACGACTGATGGTCAGGCGGCTCATATCCTAATCTTTTTATGTACATAACGGGCGCCGAGGCAAGGAAATCCAACATATAGCATGACTGTACGGAGTATCTTGGCAGGCTGATCTCTGGATGATCGCGTGCCGTCCGGTGGTCATCTTTGAACCCACCGCTCCACCACCTTTTCATGCCCTAAGCCTGCTTACGTCGATGTCATCGTTGCCGTGGCCGCCTGCTTCGAATTACGATATGGACTGCTTGGCAAAGCTAGGTTTTGAACATGATGTGTCGGGCTTTGCCATCAAAAACTCAGGACTCAGACCGTCTTGCATACCCAGCGAAGTGCAGTACTAACTCATAAACTTTACGAGCAGTGTCGCGTTACGTCAGGAGCAAGCCCACCAGCAGCCCAGGGCAAAGCAGACTCCCGAGGCGAAGCAGACTCCCAAGGCAAACAAGACTCCCAGGGCAAAACAGAATTTTACTGCGCCAAGTCTATCATAAAGTTTCTCTTGATGGTACAAACGCAGTAGTGTCGAAACTCCTTTCATGTCCCGTCTCGCATATCCCTTCTTCCCGCCATCTCTTCCGCACACGCTTCAGAATCATTTCGTGGCAAAGCCGACCTCGACTTTGCCCACTGCCCATGCAGCGATGACAACAGCCATCATACTGCCGAACACAACAAAAGGCTTTCGAAGAGTATCGAGAAGCGATGTTTCGTACGAAATGAAGATGCTACGATCCCTGAATTCGTCTACCAGGTTCTGCGCCTTGAACACGACCGATGTGCGGCCCACTGTGTCTAGGTATGTCTTGTGGAAGCCAACGGACGTCTCCACGATGGAGGATTCAGGAACGTCAGTATGATATCTCACATT
Source organism: Aschersonia sp. MBC 877 (assembly GCA_030787035.1). Classification (NCBI taxonomy): domain Eukaryota; kingdom Fungi; phylum Ascomycota; class Sordariomycetes; order Hypocreales; family Clavicipitaceae; genus Aschersonia; species Aschersonia sp. MBC 877. Next base: position 78,777 of record JARJUA010000266.1, read on the forward strand.
GCTTCCCAAATTGTCAGCAAAGCATCGTAAAAGCCGGTCAATGTGCAACACCTACCGAGCGCCTTCCGGAAGAAGAATCCGGATGTCGATCTGGCCATACTCTACTCCCTCGGCCTGCTTGGGCCCTTCGAGAAACGGAACCTTGAGGATGTAGCCTCCAGTAACGGTTTTACGGACAAGGTTCGAGGCATCCGAGTTCCATCCAATTGTGAAAGGATAGTTCCAACCCCCGAAAATGGGGTAACGTGGCTTGAGCTCGAGCAAAGACTCGCGCTTGTTGCTTCGGAATTTCGATGTCGAAACGTTGCCAATGATGTCAGTGTAGTACACATCGACACTGCCGACCTGCAGTGGCACTCGGATATCGTTTAGGGCCGTGTTCACGGGGCTGAAGTAATTGGACCGTGCAAATTTCACGCGGTCAAATGGAGCCGATAGGTTGGCACCAAGATGATGCAAGACGTATCTGTCTTCGAAAGCGACATTGCCTCCCCAGTGGCTGACCTCGATGTCACGGTCCAGCGTCGAAACATGGATGACGGGCTTCGTGAACTCGAAACGAACCTGTGCAGGCGATGCGGCGCCCGCTGGTAATTCGCCGAACGGACCATATGTTAGCTTGGCGCCCTGCTTCTGAGGCATTTCCTCCTTTCCCTCGTCAAGCTTGGTGTAATCGGGGATGGAAGATGACGCGGCTTTGACTTCTGTCTTTTGCTTCGAGGTGGGATACGCAGACGACGCATACAACGAGAATTCGTGGACCAAGAATTGCTGTTCATCTTGCTTGATGGCAGTAGGTAAAGGTCGGTAGGCCTTCAGGTTGTAAAACGAAATCCCGAGCGTCTGCTGGCCACCAGCTTTAAGTGGCACGGGGAGACCAATTCGATAGTACTGGACATCACTGCATTCACACAGATCCGCTTGTTAGCATGCGCCGTGTGGGAATGATCGTAGAGATTGCGCCAACCTATTGGTATCATATTCCGCGGGCTCTGAAATGAAGGGCCCAGCGTTGGCATCTTTACGGTCCTTCACTTCGAAACCCCCAACGCGCGCCATCTTTTCGGAGGTGAAAGGCAGGTAGTAGTCGCTCTGCGGTTCCTTGGACACATTTTCGATGAGCACGTTGATCTGTTCCTTGACATAGTTCTTCTCCAACGATATGATGTGGACCAGATTGGTGTTCTTGAACACCTGCGGTGGCGTAAATAATTGCTGCCGTGCGTCCTCGGACGTTGCGCCGCCGATTGTACTAGATGCAAAAGCTACGAGCAACAATGCGAGAATTGAGAGATTCATCGTATGAAACAATTGGATGAGGTGCCCATTGACTTACGCATCCAGGCTGATGATGGGGATGTCGCAAGAATTAATCCCACCAGACGCAGCCTGAGTGCTGAGGCTACGTAACACATTACGGGCCCCTGCGACTCCGTACGGGGCTTGCTTTGCTACTTGGGGACTCTGGAGCTTTGCTTGGACAGCGACTCGGCCACGCGTTTGTGGGCTCCATAGGCTCCATGGGCTCCATGGGCTGGCTGGGGATTCGTTATTCCGACTGCCGCGCAATCTCAAAGATCCTGCCTCAACCAGGGCACATACAATGTATGGCTTTCTAGCGATTTCACCCTCGACAAAACGGATGAAAGACTAGCTACGTATCGGAGCCTCGGATCACTCTCATAATCATCCACGTACATGCATACTATGGTGGACCCTGAACAGCTCATCTCGGGTACTTGTGGCGGCCCAAACTTGCCATGATACGTCGTCTGGCGGCTGGCTCATGGACTACCGGCGAACATTGTCAATGAGGACGAAGAGTCCTTGTTGAGAGCCTTTCGTATCGATTTGTTGTTGCGAAGGCCCATCTGCATCTGGAGTCGGTCATCTTCTCGGCCAAGAGACAGTGTTCAAGGGCATGACCCATGGCGAGAGCGAGATTGGATACATCAGTACGGAGTACTCCGTACTCCCTCCGTACTCCGTGCTCCGGGCGTCACGGTCTATTGATAATAATTCGTCTCGAATGCTGTGGAGTCCTCGTGCATGCATAGCTCACTTCACTTATGAGACCTTCAGGCAAATTGCCGCGTCAGCGGGCGGTGATAGATTGGCTGGAACCTGCATGCTCCATGTGCCGTAGTGAATTGTGATGGCAATCAATCGGATGCAGGCATCTTGGCCCAGTCGTGTTGGCGTGCGGCCATAAAGTGAATCGGCAGAGCTGGCCCTGTCTGATGTGTGTAACAGCCAAGGGATTTTGGCCAGGGTGATTACAACAGCGCTGACCAACACTGAATTCAACCAGCGGTCTAGTCCCTACCCCGGCGCTTCACTTCAGATAACGACGAGCTCGGAACCTTGGATGCACAGCTGTCTCGTTTTCTGGTGCCTGTCAACCGTCAACGGAGCCGCCCACCTCCACCACTCTTTTCCCCTTGCCAGGCACGGCACTCGCGCTCTTCAACTTCTTTATTCTCAGTTTCTGATCTGGTCGTTGGGTTCTGCCTGAGCGTCGGTTGCTTCCCTTCTATCCCCTACTATCGACCTCTCCTGCCGGCAATCGACCATTTGCGACGCAGCGCTGCCTTCGAGCTACCCCTCTACCCCAACCCCGCCGTCGTCACAGCTCCAAAATGGTCGGTCTTGGGCCTCGTCCGCCTCCTTCGAGGAAAGGTGAGTGCGACAGCTCTCCTCCAATACCTCACCGTCCCAACGAGTCGGCACACAAGCAAGCGAAACAAGCTCGCTACCCGTCCAAGCGCCTCGCTTGCAGCCTGCCTTCTCCATTTGACAAGTGCCTCGAAACGTGATTGCTATGGCGATAGCGCTTGGAGCTGACAGACCTGGACTGCAGGCTCTAGAACAGACTTTCCTCAGGATTTGCTAAATGAGATCAAGCGACTGGAAGACTTGTTTACTGTCGACGCCCAGTTACTCAAGAAGATTACGGACCATTTTGTTTCGGAGCTGGCCAAAGGTATTTTTTCAACACGTTCACAAGCTATCCGGTGACGACTGACAAATTTCGACTGTAGGTCTCAGCGTCGAGGGTGGTAGCATCGTATGTCTGATTCGCAAAACACAACCATGAGCGGAGCTATCCTGACAGATTTCTAGCCCATGAACCCGACCTGGGTAATGTCCTTTCCAGATGGCCACGAAACCGGCACGTTTCTCGCTCTCGATATGGGCGGCACCAATCTGAGAGTCTGCCAGATCACCTTGACAGACCAGAAATCCGAGTTCGATATACTTCAATCCAAGTATCGCATGCCTGAGGAGCTCAAGACGGGTGATTCTGACGAGCTGTGGGAATACATTGCCGATTGTCTGCATCAATTCGTGGAGACTCACCATGGCGACTGCTCCAAACTTGATAGCCTCCCCCTGGGCTTTACCTTTTCTTACCCTGCTACCCAGAACTACATTGATGAGGGGATCCTCCAGCGCTGGACCAAAGGATTCGACATTGCTGGCGTCGAAGGGGAAAACGTGGTCCCTATGCTGACTGCTGCACTTGAGAGGAAGGTACGGTTGATGCCACGGCGCAAGTTTCTATCCCATACCAAATACTAATCCCTTTTTCGAAGGGCGTGCCTATCGTCCTGACAGCTTTGATCAATGACACTACGGGAACCATGATTGCTTCGGCATACACGGACACTGCAATGAAGATTGGATGCATCTTTGGGACTGGCTGCAACGCTGCCTACATGGAAAACGTCGGCTCAATCCCGAAACTGGCCCATATGAATCTGGCGCCAGAGACGCCCATGGCCATCAATTGCGAGTGGGGAGCATTTGACAACGAGCACAAGGTGTTGCCTCGTACCGAGTTCGACAAAATCATTGACCGAGATTCTCCGCGGCCCGGTCAGCAAGCCTTTGAAAAAATGATCGCAGGGCTCTATCTGGGCGAGATTTTCCGACTTGTTCTGGTTGATCTGTACGACAATGGTAACCATGTGTTCGCCGGCCAAGATATTTCCCTCCTTCGCAAGGCTTATTCGTTGGATTCTTCCTTCCTCTCAGCCATCGAAGAGTACGTCTGCACGGCAAAACTGAAATGCGATAATCGTGATTGGCTAACGCGGGGATATACAGGGATCCTTTTGAGAACCTGACAGAGACTCTCGATCTGTTTTCCTCCAAGCTCAACATTGTTTGCACGCGACCGGAGCTCGAGCTGATCAGACGTCTTGCTGAGCTCATTGGGACGCGCGCCGCCCGGCTTTCTGCATGTGGCGTTGCCGCCATTTGCAAGAAGAAGAACTACAAGACATGCCACGTTGGCGCTGATGGGTCGGTATTTAACAAATATCCCCACTTCAAGGCCCGTGGCGCTCAGGCTCTCCGGGAGATCCTTGACTGGCCCGCCAAGTCCAACCCCAAGCAAGAAGACCCTATCGAGATCCTTGCAGCCGAGGACGGAAGTGGTGTCGGAGCGGCCTTGATTGCGGCCCTGACCCTGAAGAGAGTCAAGGCCGGAAATCTCGCTGGTGTGCTGCACCCCGAAAATTTCAAGTGATTGCGCGATTTTTCCAGGTATCCTCCTTGAAATGGAGTGAGGAAGAAAAAAGTATCACATTCGAGTCATTTTGAGAACGAACCGAGCATGATTCCAAGCCTTCCATATTCAGACAGGTCCTGAATAGCATAGAGATATCAAGACAAACACATTGGCAACGCTACTTGCGTTTGCAAACATGTCTTTGATGTGCAACGTTGGATGGCCTTACATGTCTCTTGATCAATAGAGTTTTTGCTCGCATGCCTAGCCAAGAAATGTGCAAAGAGGCAGGCGGTATGCTTAGATGTCGTGTCAGTAATATGCACTTGACAACAATCTCATCACGAGCAAAGACTTACTATTCAGCGTCCAATATCGTTGGCGGACGCCTTTCCATTCGTCTTTGCCACTGTGACTCAGGGCGGCCATGTCCACGGTACTCTCGAGCCAATCAACATCCAAGCCAGCGTCCGCGGCATGCATGTCTACGACCTTGGTGTAGACGTCATAACACAATTGTCTATCTGCCCCAAGGCCGTTGAAGAAGCTAAATCTGCCGTTTTGGTCCAGCAGCCCGGGCACATACTCCGTGAAGAAGAGTTTCAGCTGAGCGTAGTCCTCGGCAAACGTGTCGAAGAATATAGCGTCGTACACCTCCCCCTGTGCCAGCAGTTTCGGCACGACATCCTGCCATTTCCCTGGCCACACTTTATATGCGCCCTCTTCAGCACCGGTCTTTTCCCATGCATCGCCGAATCGGGACTCGGTTTTAGAGATGTATTCCAGCACTGATGGGTGGGCTTCGATGATGTGGTGTCTTGAGGGGTTTGTCGCGGCGAACATGTCGTCGATGATGCCCATCCCGAAGCCGATATTGAGGATGCGCTTGCCGGGCTTGGCGTCTGGTAAGAGGGCGGAGACGGATCGGCGCATGATGTCTGTTTCCCAGGACATCATGACGCCGTTGAGATCCGAGTCGAGGAGCTTGGCAGAGTCGTATGTGAGTGATGATTGGAGGTATTTGTCGTTCGTTACGGTCGGTGCATTCGCGTCCGGAGGCACGAAGCGCGCTGGGTCGGTTGCGGGCTGGACCTCAGCTCCATCGCCGGCGGCGACATCATTCCCGGTGATGTCTTCCTCGGCTTCTGAACCCGATGAAAGCTCCTCATATCCGTCTACGAGAGCAAAGAGCAGCTCTGCGCGAAAACCGGCATCGACGCACAGGTCGTACAGGGCTTTTTGGCCCAGACGAAGCGCCAGGCAGCCTGGAGTCTCGTTGTTGTTGTCGACGTCGTTCCAGATGGCGCCGGAGAGGAACAGCTCCTGCAGGATTTCGCGGGCTTCCTCGACGTGGCCTTGCTCCGTGTCGTCGCCGTCACGTCCAGCTTGGCCGCAGGCGCGGATCGCGGCGTGTAATGGAGTCTCGCCGGTCTGGGGATCCTGCGCGCTGGCTTTGCTCCGCGTGTCTAGTAGCGTCCTCAAGCCGGTCAGGTCGTGGCCCCAGGCGTGATGCAAGATGTCGCGAATGTCCTGGGGACAGTCGGAGGAGATTCTCGCGGATAAGGAGTCATCGATGGCGGGGGCCATGGTCTGAGGCGCTTGGGGATGTTTAATGAGCAGTCAAATGCTGCTGAGCATGGGCTGCTGAATTGCTCACTAGAATGGGTAGGTTCGAGGGAGCTATGACCTTGAGCTGTGGCTTGTATCAAAGTAGCCACCAGCCACTACACCGTACGCATACGCTTCATATTGTTGGGCATTTTTGGCGATTTGTTTTGTTAGAAG